>JAVHNF010086811.1:3820-20393 GCA_034783455.1 Micropsitta finschii
AACAAAGCCTAACGTTCTTGAGATTACTTATTTACAACCCTATTCTTCAATCAACCCCGTTCTTCAGATGAGTCAGCATCTTCTACAAAGCTTGAAAAAGTGGATCAAAACCTTTTTAATGAAAATAAGGAAAAAATTATAGTGAGGAGACAGTAGGCATCAGCGAGAAAGTAGAAGGTGGAGAGAGGGAGAGTACTTAATCTTTTTTTATTTAAAGACATTTGTGTGATTAAAGTAACTTTAAAAAAAAAAAACCTAAATGCCACTTTAAAAAATGAGTATTGAATTGAAGCCTTTATATGCTAGTTTCCAAACAATAGGGAGAAAAAAAATCAGTTGAGTCTTGGAAAATATGTGGAGGCCTCAACAATAGAGTATTTACATAACGAAAAGAGTTTCTTATCCCTTAAATGGCAATTCCAAAGAGCTGTCAATGTTTTGGGTGGGGGTTTTTTTTTTTTTTTTGGTGTTTTTTTTTTTTTGGCTTGTTTTTTGGGGTTTGGGTTTTTTTTTAATTGGAGGCAAAGTATTAGTAATAAAATTAAATATCTTACTGTTGATTTGAGCACAGAGGTCTTCATGCTGCTACTGTCTGACTGGACATTGCATTTATAAATAGTATTGACAGTAAAGTTACTTTTTAGATAATGTATTTATGCTTTTCTTTGTATATATTAGAGAAAGTGTGGAGTGAAAGAAAGCATATATATTCTCTTCCCTGGTGTTTTGAGTCATCATCCAAATGGAAGTAAAATAGAATTCTTGAAACTGATTGAGAAAACTGCTCATAAAAGTGCTTGATTTCTTTCTTTTGGGCTAATCTTTAATATGTCTTGACATGTCTGAACTTTTTAACTCAAAGGAATAAATATTGCCTCCTTTCATTTATTTATTTTTTATATTGCAAATACATTAACTTTCCATGATCATTAAATAGCTGTCATCCATCATCTGCAGGATGAGTGGTACTTGAGAGTCCTTTCAGTACAAACATGATAAGTTGCATTCCTTTCAGGGACATCTTAATATGTCCTCTCAAGTATTCCCTCCCTCAGACATTCATAAGTGAAGTCAGGTCCCAAGAGATTAAGAGATATTATTTTCAAAGAGAGTCCAAATTGTTTGAAAGTCTCTTTTGCCTTTGGAGACCAGATGAGACAATTTAATGTTTGTGGTTGTGAAGAAAAAGGAGGCAAAACCCCTGAATTTGTTTGCATAGCTGCCTGGCGCAGAAGAGAGGGCTTGAGAGCAAGCTGGGTATTTCATGATTCAAAAAGAAATTTTACTCTGTTGCTGGATGCCCGAGTGAAAGGCTGTGCTCTGCCATTCATTTCCCAGGATACGTTATAGACATACCACTGAGGTATGTCTTTATCGATAAACAGTCTTTATCGATCTGAAGCACACTGTGTACTGTATCTTCTGCTGAACATTAAAACCATTGTTGATTAGTACTGTGACAAACTCTGGAGTAAATGTCCATTTTTTTCAGAATCTCCTCATGTAGACAATAGTTGAAATTTGGAAGCCTTAGAGTGTGTGGATTTTCAGTGTCTGAGGAGTCTCTTAAGTAAGTCTGATGGATCTGACTTGCTTCATTTAGCAATGAAAACGTGCTTCTGCATGAAGACTCAGATACTTTTTAATATGGTGACTGCACCCTTAACCATGAAACCTTGTGCAGTTAAGCTGAGGACTGCTATGAGTAGCAGCAGTGAAAATTAAAAGATGGACCTTCATCTATCTGTCAACTTAATAGTTGCTTTTGCAGGTTTTAAGCTTCTGTCAGTCAGCATATTCACCACTACCATCTTGTTTGTTTGTTTCTGTTAGTGTTCTGGGGCACCAGAAAAGGATGATGACTGTTGTCATGGTTTAACCCCAGCTGGCAGCTAAGCACCACTCAGCTATTTGCTCACTCCCCCTGAGTGTTTCTCACCAGGTTGTTACTCCTAGTCCAAAAGCGAGATCAAAGCAGATGGCCTACGGCAATGATAAAACATCTCTTTCAGTCACAGACCACAACGAGATCAACTGCAAGTAGCCATACAAATGCATCGGTTTATTTCTGGTATCTCTGTCATTGCAAGCTGTTTCTTCCTTTCACTGTAAAACTACAGCACATACTTTGTATAGCAGCAAATGTACCTGATTTAATGGTCTCTTTCAGCTGCTTGTAATTTCCTCATTATGACCTCTTAACTTAGACAAGATATTGGCATATTTAACCGCTTCAGTGAAACAGTGATTTAAAGGTAATTCATTTGCAAGAGTTGTCATCTAAGGACTGTATAGCGTCCTCTTTAACAAGATGAATGCTCTAGATTTTATAATCTTAGTTTGTTGAATAAACATTCTTGCTTTTTTTACTAGCTGTTCATTTGGGAGTGCATGAATGAGTTGCAAGGAACAATGTAAATCCCTACTGTCACATTATTGTTCATGTTTTTTGTGGAATCCGACTTCTGCTGCAGTCATGGAGATATGGTTATGGTGCACATTTACTGTTAGTGTTTTTTTCAAGAGTCTGGGGATTCGTTTTTATGGAGTCTTGTTCTGTAGTATGATGGTTTCATTCTGTCAGATACCAAAATACAATTTTTCCAATATTGTTACGGTATTATATTGCAATTAAGTTTTTATTTACTAAAACACTTTTGCACGTGACTTGGGATCTTGAAACAGATTCACTGCTGTATATCACAGTTCACTGGCTGGATTTTCTTTATTTTAGTGGGCATCAAAGCAAGTTTTTTCTACAGAACTCTGAGCAACTGGAGAGACTTAGCCGGATATTTCTTCAACGTGAAATCTCTTCAGAAGGACAAAACTTAGGACCTCAGAAAAAATCAAGATTTAACATGCAGTTGGTTGATTCAGAGGCAGGATACTAAGTTGACTGGATTGTCTGCATAGTTTGTATTACAGCAGTGTGAAAAGTAGAATTTAATTGGCTAATCTGTCATATTTCATGAAGAGGCAGGGAAGTTTTTCTTAAATGAAAACGGCAATTAAGAGAAACGAGTTTCATGAATATACTCAGTTTGGCTATACTCTCTTATTACATTTAATGACCTTAGACATCGCACTGCTTCCTCAATTATTTTTTTTTTTAACTTACAGTAATTACAGCTCAGCTATCCTCTACTTCCATTATTCTGCTAAGATTTTAATATTATAAAATAAGCTGATGTGCTGTTTTAGTGACGCGAACATTGAATTACAGAATTTCATTAACAGATTAACACATTTCATTAACAGTTTATGTGTTTATATTTAAAAGTAAAGAGTAAACCTTTAGTTTTAGGAAAGAGGCAGAGGATATGACAAATGTTATTTTAAAATACAAAAGCTTTAATTTCATATATCAATAACAATTCTGATTTTTCGGCATAGTTAATGTATGATGCTTATAATAGTAAGTTTGGTTGATAGGTTGTGTTGTAGATATAACAAGCATATTGCATATCTGATCTAGCCTTGCTGCTTTTTCTTTCTACTATTTTCTAAACCTACTGGAAAACAGTAAATTGTGAATAAAAAGTAGTGGAGTTTTTTCAATCCCAACTCCAGGTTGAGTCAATTAATATTGTGTTAAGATACAGAGTGAGTACACTCTGAGGCAGTTCATGCTTGAGAGAAGTGCCCTTCTATTAGAGAATATGATATTCTGGAAGGTAGATAGGGAAAGTGCAATTTCATTCTTTGCAAACCCAGAAGTTAACATTTTAGCTAACTGTCTGTACCTGTTCTTTGGAGGTGACAAGCTTCTGCAGAACAGCACTTCAGGAATGCTGTTTATGAATCGGCAGGGAAACTCCTGCTGTTAAAGTTTGTTGTGCTCATTCAAATAGCATCATCTCTATTTTATGGGAGGTTCTGGGCTTTTAAGGATGATAGAAAACTTTCCACTTTAAGAAAAAGTAACTTTTTTTTGCAGAAAGACAAAAACCCCACCACCACCACAAGTATTTATTTTATCATTAAATAATTATTTTTTTAAAATCTACTAAAAATAAAATCGAGCTTGGAAGTTTAGTTCAGTCTTGACTCAGCTGTGACTCCTCATTCCAAGAAGTCTGTAGAAGCAGGGGCTTGTGAGCTCCATTGACAAAAATCTGATGTGCTCAGTGGCGTTGTCTCCATGGCACCTCTGTAGCAAATATCTGAGCTTTCCAGCAGCCCCTTAAAACGGGAGTGAAATCCTAGCTATAATTCTGTCAGTTTTGTGCACATATTTTTCTAGAAATTCCTCAAAACCATTATGTTAACATGTTCATGAACTGGCATTTTTCAACTGTAGCCTGTTTAATCTGGAGAATTCTTTGTAAGTTCTTTCCACAGCTGCACTTCTTCTAGTTGCTTTTGTTTTTCGAGAAAGAGCCTACAGCAATTGTCAGGAATGCCTTACTCTCATGTGTTAAAAGGTTTTGTTCCAGAAGGTGAAGAACTTACATTATATGTTTGATCTTGCAGGAATTCTTCAGTGGGTGAAGCTGATAGATAACTTTGAGGCTGAGTATGAGTATGTCACCAACGAAGGAACAGTGTTCACTTTCAAGACAAACCGCCATTCTCCAAATTACCGGTTAATCAACATTGACTTCAGTGACCCAGGGGAATCCAAATGGAAAGTTCTTGTCCCTGAACATGAAAGAGATGTTCTAGGTAAGAGTTCATGTAAAGTGAAAGGCATTCTGTTCTTTTTTCAAACTGATGCAGTAATTAGTCTATAGAGTAATCCTGTACAGACCTTCTTACTTTTTTCCTGTGTTTAAACTTTGTTCAGGATTCGGGTTCAAAAAATTGCTGAGATTCGAGAAATACAGGATCTATTTCTAACGTCCTGTGTGGTCAAAGGGAAGTTACTTCATCTGTCTTTGTTTTAACTCTGTTTGTAGGAAAATACTGTCCTCTCATTTCCTGCTTCATGTCTATGTAGTAAACATCTACTAGATAGTTGGAGATTACAGCAAGAGGGACTTTGGAAGCAGAGAGAAGGAACAAGCCTGGCAGTAGTGCAGCACACTATGAACAGATTTGTTCAGAGTTTGAAACAGGATTTTCTTTTGTTCCTGGGATAAGACAAATAGACAACACTTGGAAAAAAGCCTGAAGAAAACTGAAGGGTGTGGAATTCTCTAAGTATAAAAGCGAGTTCAAAACATTAATTTTTTTTTGTTTTGATACAATTAAGATGAAGGTGTATTTTTTTTAGTCTCATCGTTTTGTGGAAATTTCTATGAAAACTTCGAATTAGTTTCAGATAATGCAGAAAACCCTTCTGTGAGCTGTTTTTTGAAAAATGCTTTGTGTACATTTATGTAGTCTGTTCTCCATACAGTACAATATACAATTATGATTTATCTAACTACCATAATTATAGCTATTCACAGACTGCTTGTTGGGTTTTGTGGCTTTTGTTTGGTTTTTTGTGCTTTGTTTGGGGTTTTTTTATTATTAAAGCATCTTTATACAAGTTCATTGATCTTCGCTACTTTTCTGGTGAAGAGCTGCTTTATAGAATTAGTAGAATTTTCTATGTGTGATTCGATACAGTAACTTCTGTCTTTTCTCACTGAGACAAACCTATTTGACTACTGTTTTAAATTCCTCTTAAGATCTTGCTTTTCAAGACACATAAAAATATAATCTCTGTCTGCATTTCATGGTGTGTTGTGCATGGGTTTTTGCCACGGCCTAGATAAAGTGTGTCCCCCCATAAATGGTGACTTTGAGCACACCCAGAATTGCAGTGATTTTGCAAACCATGTTGGTAAACACAAAATTGTAAATTGTAAAATTGTAAAAGCAAATTGTAGCTTGGTGAGACACAACTCTTAAGATTGTGAACTGTTTGAATCAGGAGCCATCTACATCTTAGAGGAAGTACCTTTCAGTTCCTAAGCAGATAATAAGTTAGATGTGTAAGTGAAAAATTTCTTCCAAGTCTAATTAGATTGCATGCAAATTTGCTGACAGTTTGTGAAGCCGTGCTTAAGTTATGAGGAACAGCAATTGAAAGAGTGGGACCAAGCTGAAGAATTGACTTAGAGATGCTGAGTGTTCAAATAGAATGGGACAGAAGCATGTGATTGACATGAAGTTTAGTTACTGTGTGTGGATTTACCCGAGGTGTGGTTTGGGCAGCATAAGGAGCTTTGACCAGTAGCTATATATTTCTTCCCAGTAAGATAAAGGCCACATCTGCTCTTCACTACACTGCAATATTTAGCTCAACTCCATTTTGCTTTCATTCTAAAGGCAAAGTCATGCTGAGTTCATGTTTGTGCACATGAAAAAATAATTTAATGCATGCAACACTCCTTTAATGGCTTACACATGACAGCCTTGTCTATACAAACGTAAGAACTGCGCTTAGAAAACAAAATTCAGATAAATGGGTTTGCTGAGGGCACTGGCCTTCATACTGTAAACAGAACAGGCATTCAGCTCTTAGACACTTGAAAGCAAACATAATCTGTCATATAAAACCATCAGAGTGACTTTCAGGAGTCTGTTGTGTGTCATTAAACTTCTACTGTATTTGAATGTGAAGCCAGAGTAGGCTTATGTCCATTTCTCCAGATTTTTGGAGTCATATATGAAAGAATTGGATTAAATTAACAAATCAGAATGTGAGTTTTGAGTTGATCTTAGTACTACAGTAAAGTAAGTTTGGATTGTTCAGTTGCTTCTTCTTGGCAGACAAAGCAAATTAGTGTTATATCCTCAGCATCAAGGTAAGGGATTTTGGTTGTGTTCAGGAGATTGTAGCTCTCAATAAATAAAAATATTCCTTCACTTGATGAAGTCAGCAAGCAAGCCAGTCTCTTTGTTATGTTTTTTTTTTTTTTTTAATAATTCCAAGATTTTATTTAGGTAAACATAATTGTAGCAGAAGACAGTTAATAATTCATTGTCTTGAAAGCCTTGCAGTCAAGTGAATTTGATTTTCTGTGATCCGGAGATGACAATCTAATGAGACCCCTTCTGCAAAAGCTAGGACAGCAGTGATTGAAAGGATACAGGAGTCCTTCATGTCCAATTTTAAATGCGTGTGGGAATGACAACTAATTACGTCTTAGTAAAAAGTATTAGGATTTATTTATAAACATTATATTTACTGATGCTTTAGGTCACAAATGTATTTTACTGGGATAGATAGGTACTTGTCTCCAAAAGTCTAGTGCTCTGGTGTGAAGAGCCTGGTAGCCATAGCCTTCTGCATAGATTCAGTTCCATAAAAGCTGCACTGTGCACACATAGAAATAGACTTATTTATGAATAATAAATTCAGGATTAAGAATTGCCAGCATCCATCAGTGCAAAAAGAGAAATTCCACAAAGTATCCTAATGAATTCTTGGAGAAGATGTTAAATAGCTAATGTAAGCTAACTAAGAAATGAACACTTATGCCTACAAGGCCATGTGAATGTCATTTGGTTCCTTCATGTTCTTCAAGACAGACTTTTTTTATTGGCTTTGGCCTTTCTTGTTTTCAGAACTGTTTATAAATAAGCTAACTTCAGAATTACAGGAAAAAAACCCAAACATACTCCTGCAGTGAGGTCCTACACACACCTCATTTTACAGTTTTCAGCAGGGATTTCACACAGAGCTGTGGTAAATTTAGATCTCTACTCTGAGCTGAGGGGAAGAATTAAATTGCAGCTATTTGAAAATGAAATTGAGGGGGACCTCAGAGCATACTGAAGTGTGATGAGATTCATTTCTTCCCCATTGGAGTTTGTTTATGAAGTGTTACTTTTAATTTTCAGGGAGTCTAAAATATAACCATAGGAGATATTCACATCTAACACTGAACTAGGGCTTTAAATGACCGCATGGCTGCAAGTAGGTGTGCTGAATTACTTAAAAGGCAGCTATGAAACCGTAAATGTAGACTGATCATTACAGTCACTGCAACACTGGTTCTAAGGCATAGGATAAACTTGCTGTCTTTAGAAGCCTAAATAATTAATTTTGAGAGCTCTGGCCCCCCCAAAAAGTGCTTAATGCACAAGAAACCTCAAGAGTAGCAGTTATATCTAGCCCTGTACTTGTGACAATTAGCAGAAGAACAGAATAGATATCCTGAGTAAGGGGGGCTGAGAAATAAGACATATTCCTGAATGTATCACAGATGAGATGAGTGATCCTTAACAGTTCCTTGAATCTCAGCCATTTACCAAGCAGTGTCAAAGCCAGAGATGCTCCTGTACCTTGCATGCATCTACACATCTAAACTCAGTGATAAAAACTGCTTCCCTTCCCTCAGCTGGAATGTGCACTCTAAGTGAAACAGAGTGTTTTTCTTCATACCTTTAATCTGCTAGCTAATTCAGAAATGCTTAAGAGTTGCTGCAACTCCCCTCCCAAAACTGAAATGTATCTTTTAGCACTGTAGTGAAACCAGGAGGAAAAGTCTGTAATATGCACCAAGAAATTGTTGATCCTGAATGACAAGGATGTGTGTGCATGGGTGTGAGTAATCCCTTGTGTTCATCTTGGCTGTCAGGAAGCTCCATTACCCTGTAGTGTTTTTCAGAGTACCTGCAGCCTTACACTCTTGGGAGTTTCGCTTACAAAGCAGGTGCATGAAGGATTGTGTCTCTGTTGTGAGGAACAGTTGTGTGACCATCTGTGTACAGCTCAGAGGAAACATCCCAGAGACAGCTAGTGCAGAAGTGTGGCAGAGGACGGAAATGGCTGCAGTGCAAATGATTGATAAGCTTATAATATGAAATGGGACACGTGCATACGCACAGTCGTCCTACCCCCAACAAACCAACCAACTGGGATGTAGCTTAGCTCCAGTGTTTCCCATCAATAAAAAGCACCCCCTAAGTTCTGGCCAAGCCAGATACAGTCCCTCAGTCACTGAGAAGATGTGGTCCAGATGCATGTTCCTGACTAAAAGTTTTATTCTGCTCTCCTGACAAGGCTTTTGTGGCTTTGTTTAACTCTCTTTACCATGGAAAAACTGCATCAGTCGCAGATTGCTAAAGCCTTAGGTTACTTAACGAAGCATTTGTCCTAATGTTTGCAGCTTCAGAAGAGCTTTGGGCTCTCTTGTTTGTGTGTGTCATGCTGAGAGGATGTGGAATATAAAATACTTGTCTTGAAACTGGTTGGAGCTTTTCCATTAACTTAAACATGGCAGGTTGCCACTGAGGATGGCACGTCAGGGAGAAGACATGTTTTATCTTGTGAGGGCTCATCAACATTTACTCACATGTTTCAGAATGACTTATGTTTTATTCTCTAAATTGCTCATGTTTGTCTTCCAAGTCTATCCATAGGTAGCCTTGGGATGTGGTTACAGATAATTTTAATTGAGGTCACCATGGATACCTGTTGATCTTGGAGACACTGTGAATATGTGGTTGCTGTCTCTGATGACCAAGGAAACCAGAATGATCATCCAGCTACAGCTTTGTCAGTCCATGGAAATATATTCACTAGCTGTTGAGAGGATGCACAAACAAACTGTGCAGCAAGTAACTCAGCAGTTTTGTGCTGACGGTTCATGGCTAGCTGGCATTTCTGGCTTGGCATGTTCTCCATCAACATTTCAGTATGCATCTGTCAAAGCGTGTTTGTACAGTTGGACACTTGACATGCTGTAGCTACTGCTGCAGAAATGAAAGGTCAGAGCTGTCATAAGTAATGAAGGTTAGTGGCACAGATGTTTGGTGTGAGGATTCAACCTTTTTCTGAAGCTTTTCAAAAAGTTTCGAACAGTTGTTCACAGCAATGTTGCAGGTGCCAAGGTAGTGGAATGCCTTTGCTACTAATGAAGACTGTTGACATACTAAAGGTTTTGGAAAGCAGCAGTATATGAATTTTTAAAAGGTTGAGCTGCAACTTCAAGGTGGTTGCGCTCTATTTTCTAGGCCTTGTTCAGAGGTATAACTCATCTAGCCCAAATTTAGCTGTTGAAAAATTGTGTGCAATCTTTTATAGTTATCCAGGTGGTCACTGTCATCTTCAGAGAGAAATGGTCAGTGCCAATAATTCTTAACATCTATTGTCAGTACCTACCAGTGCCTCCAGCTGTGTCCATCTCTTTGATGCCTGAGCCAACAGGCTCAGGTTGGAAGAGGCAACTTGTTTATTGTTAAATAAATCCCTTGCCTGAATGAGTATTGTAAGTAGGTGGATTGTAAGTATGCTGGAGAATAATTGATAAATTTAGGTGTAACTGTGAAAATAACTGCTCTGTTCATCAGTATTAACTGAAAATAAACCACCCTGTATATTGGAGAGATATTAGATGGTTAGCTTTTTATAAAAAGTTGTGTTAGAGAAACTGGTCAGCGAAGAAGTTCACAGTATCCCAGAACGGGGTATCCAAAACCGTTGAGTGAACTGCATTCTAAAGATGCTTTTTTCTGCCTATTGTCTATAAAGGGAGCCTTCAGGAATGTTGTCAGGTTTAACTTTTAGGTATGTGAAGAAGGTTCCAGGAAGTGCAGAGGTATGCAATATGCGTTCTGAAAAGCATGAGCAAAGCCAAGGAGTCTGCTAGTGCAACAAACTCAGCAGTGTCTGCAGTTATCTGTGCCAAGCATGGGAGTGACAGAGACTCAGCTTATAACTTGCAGTCAAAAAATAGCTCTTGTTAATAATTCAGCATTGTTTTAGCTTGCTATGTATAAGCATAGGTTCTTAGTGTCTTTTTTTTTCCTGCTCTTTCATGTCTGCTTCAGTGTTTTGCTCTGTTTTGAGTCTGATTTGAGTTAGTGTTGCTGTTTCCTAGGCAAGTTCTTCAATAGCAGGAATCTTCACATAAGCCAACAGCAGCTGCTTTTTTTTAGTAATAGAGTAATATGTCTTTGTAATACGTAAGTCAAAGTAATAATGTACTTCAGCTTTTAATTAAACCATTCATTAAACTGCAATGCTTCATAAAATTATTAGTGACGAATTAAGGGTCATCACAATTTAATTGTAACGTAAAGATTGCTTTAGTATTTTTGCTGAAGCAAATCTATCTATTATACATTTAAAGTTTATCTGTAATCCATTTTGTGAAACTTTCAAGTGTCAGGAAATTTCAAGAGTAAAACTGGGCATTTTAGTTACATCTGCAAGCAAAAATGGTGTGTTACTGTAGGGTTGCTGTTTTTTTAAATTCATATTTGTGTTAAACCAGTTATACATATGAATGTTAGCAGATATGTGCAGTGACAATGTAATAAATATTTTAAATTACTGCTTATTCTCCTTGTTCATACAGCCAAGAATGACGCTGTATTTCAAAATATGTAATTGGATACAACGATTAAACATACAAAGTTCTCCAGCCTCACTTAAGCAGTTTAAGTCACTGCAGAGCTAAAATTACACATGAATTACTAATTTATAAGCAGTGTTATGTTGTTCTGTATCTTATTATTTCAGGTCATGGCTTCATGGCTGAAATTTCAGTTAGTGTTGTACTCCAGGTCTTTGGTTAGAAAATTCCCAGATTTAGGCTAGAAGCTCATGAGGAAGTTGGAACATCTTAGGGTAAAAAAGTATTAGTGGTGGTCCTTGTGAAGAAAAGGGTACTAAAACTTTATTTTGGTGCTTATGTAACATAAATTCATATGTCTAGAAAGTCAGACTAGTGTTAAATTCAGGTCTTTCAGGAGCAAGCTAAAAGGAAAGTAGACTGTATTGAGCTATTAGGATTTGAAGGTCTTGGAGCTGTAGGGGGTCATGACAGACTTGAACTGTCTATGAAAGCAGGAACTGTTAAAGAAGCTAAATGCTACAGAATAAAGAATTTTGACCTTCAATTCAGAAAGACTTTGTTAGCCTTAATGGAAGAAGCAGATGATACAACTTTTGAACTTTTGTTCTGGAACCTGAATGTGCAAAGATCCAGTTATAAAACTGTCTTCAGTACAACTCTGAATTCAGATTATTTGGTTTTATAGGACTCTGGGGAAACTGAAAAGACCTGCTAAAATGTGTGTAACATAAAACTGTAAAACTGAAAATCCGTCAATTTTGGCTTGCTTCTGTTTTGTTTTAAATGTTTTTCCTCCAATATTGGCATTTTAAACTCCCCTTCTCACAGTGCTACTTTGACATTACTGTGTGCCCCTGTTGGTTCTGCCTAATTTTTTTGCTCATTTTATTCCATCTTTTTGGGTTTTGCTTACAGCACATTAGAGAAGTCATTGTCCGTGGTACCTTGCCATGATTTAGGTTGCCAGTATGAGTTGTCAGCGGAGAAGCTGCACATCTAAAGTTGGTAGAGGACAAGAATCACCACTTCACCTAGTCTTACAAACAAACAAAAAAGGCCTTCTTTCCTTCCAGATATTTTTTTTCTTGACTTTTAACCTGGTTTGTAGTTTGTCTTGTTTGTGTGTGATTTGTGACTTAATGAGAAGAAGCTGAAATATTTGTTGCAAAGTAGGGTAACTGGGTTTTAAAATGACAGAAGTAGTAAGAGAGATGAAGAGGTTTCAGTCTTTTTCCTGTCTAAGTAAAGAAATATAATTGGTCACTAAAGATCTAAAGCCAGTGGCAAAGGAGACAGGAGAGAATATCACATGATATATTCCAGGCAAACTGGAGCCCTGAAGAGTTCCTTCACTCACAGGATATAAAGGTGGGGACTGAAACGAGATGGTCAGTAGAACTGCAGGGATTTTTGTAGAAATTGCCAGCCCAGAGCTGCTTTTTAATGTGAAAAGTTCTTTGAAGCAGAAGCTCTCATGCCTGCACTGCTGAGCTGGGCAGCTCTGCAAGGCCCAGGATTGCCAGGAGAGGTATAAAGGAAATGACCTCTGTAGAGGATTTTGTTCACGGATCCTTTTGCCAAATTATGTTGACTGTGTTCCTACTAGCATACAGTCTAAAGAGTGCTGTTTAACGTTAGCTTCTTGAATAAACATTTTTTTTGTGACGGTGTGTTGAGGATGTCACCTCAGACTAATCCTTTTCTTACACCCAGTAGAGCTTACTTAAGAGAATTGCCTCCTGAATACTTAACGATTAAAAAAAAAAAAAGATAAATAGCAACCTGTAGGTGCTATATTTCAGTGTGCAGTACAGGACATGTCTGTCTGTTCTTACGAGTTTAGCTTAAGTCTGAATCATAATGATTGTTTCTATTTTCATGCATTTCCATAAGTATTCCTGGCAAAGATAGCTTTGGTTTTGCGCTTAAATATGTGATATTTAAGAGCAGTAATGGTCTGTAAGCACCCCAAATGTATAAGTATCTTGGTTAAGCCATTCATTACTCCTCTGTCTGCATAAATTAGCTTCAAGCATCATGGTTAATGTCTTTCCAAAGAATGTCAGCCTTTACTTTTGGGTTCACCTTTTTGTTTCAGAAGGCAGGTGACTTCTAAAGATTTAAGCTCTATGCATGTCAGAAATTTTGGTTCGTGTATTTAGGAATACCAAAGAATTTTGCAGTCAGATTATGTCTTATGTCAGATTATGTTTTCCTTCTTACAATTCTTTTCACTGTATTTGTTTCTCTTTTCTGCAATTTGCAGAATGGGTTGCTTGTGTGAGGTCCAACTTCCTGGTTTTGTGCTATCTGCATGATGTGAAAAATATCCTGCAACTTCATGACCTAGCTACTGGTGCACATCTCAAGACTTTCCCCCTAGAAGTTGGCAGTATTGTGGGATATAGTGGCCAAAAGAAGGACACCGAAATATTCTATCAGTTTACTTCCTTTTTATCTCCAGGTAAGATTCTTTTCCCCTAGTTATTGTTCCTTTTATTGGAAACAATATCTTTGTCATTTTCTGTTTAGTAGTTATTAGGTATCTCTAAGATGTAGTGAATACTGCATCCCCACCACGGAATTAAGCAGTGGTTGTGCACTTCAGAATGTACCAGGCATTGATCCATGAGGGCTAAATAACTGAATAATAAGGGAGTTTCTCTGCAATTGTCAAGTTAGTATATGACAAGAAAATGTGTTTGCTGGCTTGGGGGGGGTAGTGTTTGTTTGGGTTTGGGGTTTTTTTTTGGGGTGTTTGGTTGGTTTTGTTGTTTTTGTTGGGGTTTTTTGCGGTTGCTGTTTTATTTGAAATTTCTTTATAGCCCAGACAATCAATAGCTAATGCAGGAAAGGATTGAAGTATGGAGAGGAGAGATAGGTTCCAGAATCTTTATCTTAGTCCAGGGTTGTAGGTGATCATTAATCATAAGATGATCCAAACTGTTCTTACAAGCATCTGACATACATTTTTCCTCACTTTCAGTTAGAGCAGAGCCACGTTGCAAAATGGCTGTATGATATTTTTAATAGGTTTTCTGGTTTTCCTAAAGGATTGTGTCAAATTATCAAAATTATGTTTCTGCTTAGCAGTTAAGAAGGATGATGGATTTCCTATTATTATCTTACTGTTTGCATAACCAGAAATAAGATAGGTTTGCAGTTCCTCTTTTAAACAAACTTTTAAACAGATCATTGCAACTGGAGAACAGCTCAAGAACACTCTTGCATTTACCTCTGACTTCATCCCAGCATGATGGTTCAGATAGTTCATTTGCTCACATCCCAGCTCATGGGCAAGTTGCCAGTCTTAAGAGCCTGCACTGTTCACCTCCACTGAGCCAGCAGAGTCTCTGCAACTGCTAAACATGTGGAGGGGAAGAGCCCAGAGATCTGTTTTGATCTGTGGCTTGTCAGCCAGTAATGGCTGCTCTCACTGCCTGCTGGTCGCTTAGGCAGACTTGTTATTTCCTTTTTATCCATGTGCTTAGCATCTACAGAGAATTTGCCATGAGCAACCTGGAATCTAGAAGAAAGAGGAAGGGAAGAAATGGAGGTAGACTGTATGGGCATAAGGAAAGGGTAAGGAAATCAGACCAGAGAGACAATTTTTAGGTAGGTGTGTGGATATTTTTTTTGCATGCAGACTTCATTTGCCCCATCAGTGGAATAATCAGACAAAAGGTATGGAGCTGCTCCTTGATATACAAAGATCTTCATACTTTGCAATTAGACATCAATATAATTTGCACTTGTATAAGTTGTACTTTTTTTTTCCTAATGAGAAAGAAATTAACATTTAATGTTAATTCCTGTTTATTTGTGCTTAATACCCACAACAAAAGTAATAATAAACATATGTATGAAATAATGAATAAAGCAGTTCTAAAACCATATATTTTGACATCATAAAAATAATTCGTGCTGTTCCCTGAAAAATATGGTTATCCATGCTGTCCACTCCAGTAAGATACTTAAGTGAGCACTCTATTGTTTTGCATTTATTTACCACCCAACAAAAGAGTTCAGGCACCAACGTTACTTTGGTTTGGGATATTAACTGCCATGCCACTAAACATAGAACAAGAGATGCAGGATCAGGGATTTAATTGCATGTTACTGTAATATTAGGTTGATTGACTCCTGAAATGCAGTCTGTGACTGTGCTTATACTTTATCATGTGGTTTCCTAATACGCAGCTATTCGTCCTGCTTTGTGTGTAATGTTTGCCAATACATTATCCAGCTTGGGTGGCTGTAAATATATGTCATATGTCTGCTCTGCCTGTTACCACCTCATGTGCTTTTCTTTGGGCTTTGGCATGACTTTCTGGATCCTAATCTTTAAGGGAAATGCTGTTTTAATACTTGTTTGTACCTGTTACCCTGCATTAGGCTTGCTATTTACTTGTGATAAATGAAAAAGATAAAATTCCCAGCAGATTAGATTACCTATTAATTCACCATTATAGAAAGTCTTTCTCAGTTATCAGGAATGTTAAATTTCATCTCTGTTCCTTTGCCAGTCTGTCTTTCTGATTTTCCACAGTCAGTGATTTAATGAAACCAATCTCTTGTATCAGATATGTTTCCTCATTATTTTATGTTTCAATATATTTTTTATAGCTATAACCTCTGTAATAATTACTTTCTGATTTCTGATCTAAAATACAGACAATACAGCAATATTTCAATCAAGTCCTGTCCACCTTAGTTTTATTACATTGAGGAGCTTTTTCCCTTAAGTGTTCTTTTCCCTAGTACACATTTTAAATTTTATAGAGACCACCTTGTTGTAAAGCTGAAAAACAAAGAATAATTAACACCGAGGTTAGATTTATGTATCATATGTATCTGCAGTATATCCATGGATATGAGGATTTTGTAAAATGTTGCCCTATGTATTTATGCTCAAATGCTATTAAGTTTGAATGACAGGAAATATAATTTATAGTCTAAACACAAAAACATTCTTGGCTAATTACGTGTCTGTTTAATATCTAGATTGCTGCAGTCTCTGAGATTCTGCCTCTGCTGCAACCTAGAAATCTTATACTGCTTATATACATAAATTTTCTCATGCACACAATCCTTTGGAAATCATGGGTGCAACTCAAGCAAGACAAGTTGCTTTCAAACCTGCAGGATCAGGTTGTGAAATAAACTGCATGAGACCAAATTCTGTTCAGTTACACAGGTAACCTGTGCTAGTCTGCTACAGTTTCAAGTGGATGCTTAGCTTTTTCCGTTACCCGGCGGTCTGTTTTTGAATTTTGAAAATTGTATTTTCAAAATATTTTATCATAAAGAGAAGAGTGTTGACCTAA
>JAVHNF010086819.1:8265-25301 GCA_034783455.1 Micropsitta finschii
GGGGTGGGGAGGAGAATCGAACAAATGTAACTCCCACGGGTTGAGACAAGAACAGCCCAGTAACTAAGGTGCAACACAAATCATAACTGCTACCACCAATAATAATGATAGAGGAAATAACAAGGGAAGAGAATACGATACCACCCAACGAAATGAGCCAGACCGATCAGAGAGAGCGAGAGAGCATGCCCTTCCGGGTAACTCCCAGTTAACTCCCCGGCCATGACGTGTGTGGTGTGGAATAGCCTCCTTGGCCAGCCTCAGCCAGGCATCCTGTCTCCGTCCTGCCCCTGTCAGAGCATGAGGCTCAGAGAGTCCTCTGTCAGCCTAAACATTCTGACCAGTAACTATAAACATCGGTGTTATCATCTGTGTTCACAGGAGATTTTAGTGTCATAAGATGTCTAGTGTTTTTTCAAAATTGGGTCATTTAATTATGTAGCCTTTTGAGTCCTGGCTTGAAATTTGGGCACAGCTTTGTCTTCCCAGCTTTATTGTTGAAGCTCAATGAATATGCTGGGAGGAAGGCTGTACTGGCTTGCAAAGAAACGATTCAGAAAGAAGAGAAGATTCTGTATGTGTCTTCTCTACAGTTCACAAGCAAGTGTCTCTTCTGTGCCTGTGGAACACACAAGATTAGGAACATGCTCTGTAATAAGGCTGTTGTACAGGCTTCCTGTATCTTTAATAAGAGTATCATGAAATTTGCCTTCACATTCTTTTCTGATTAATTTAGCTGATGAGCAGAAGAAAAAGTGTGTGGTTCTGCCTATGGTTTCTCTGCCATTGTTTACTGTGTATTATATTGTGTAATCCATCAGCCAACTTTAATTTCACAAGCTATTCATTGTGTTTAAACAGTGCATTTCTTATATTAAATATTTATGAAAGTCTTTGAGAAGAATACATTAAAATGGCAGATGGAGGTCGTTTCAAGCATTTCCTTGATTGAAGGTTTGGGACCCCTGTGAATTTGAAGTCTGCTTTCAAGGAAAGTTCACGATGTCTGATTATAACCCAGGCAGGCAAGAATTCCACCAATTCCCTGCACTGTGATTTCAAAAAGCAATGGCTGCATACAATCTTCATGCTTCAGCACCTTTCATTTTGAAATCATTTGCAAGTGCATTGAAGAATGGTGAACAAAAGCATTTACAGTAGTATTGCTTATTAATAATTCAGCAGACCTACAACTTTTGCACATTAAGATTACTTTACTCATTGATTTTTAACTACTATAGCTAAGTGGAAAATCTGGCTTTTGATGACAGTACAATTGAGACATGTGCATTCAGACTCACACCAGTAACCTGTGGTTTTTGCTAGCCAGGTGTAAGACGAGCCAGGTGGAAGGGCTGTTGTTACATCAGGCAGGTGAGGTGTTTCATGTCCTCAAAGGCTAGGGCAGATGATGGTGGCTGTTGCCTTACCAGGGCTATCTGACCTTACTGCTTCATATTGCTACTTCTCCAAAATATGCCATGAGCTTCTCTACTGATGTGCAAAGACTGATTTGCAAACACATTTAAGTTTTAATACTTGTGAATTTGGCTGGTTTATCAAGTACAGTAGCTGATGATTTCAATTCATATGACTCAGTATAAAAAGAAAACTTGTATATAATTTTCCTTGGGGCTTGTGGTCTTTGATAATTGAGCTACTTCCAGTGATGATTGCAAACCAGAACCTAGCTTTTTTTCTTTCTAGAAGCTTGTACTCCAATCACTTTTATTACTCTCATGAAAACATTTTCAATCCCTACATGCATGAGAAAATAAATCTAAGGTGATATGCTTTTTAGAAATAAAGTATAAAAGACATGGTCTTCATATTTAGGAAAACTGCAGTAAGTAAAGTTTTACCATCGAGGGGAACCTACCCTTAGCCATTCCTTCTTGCTAGAATAACTCCATTGTTTTCCCATTGTAAAGTATGGGTTTGTTTTTTTTTTTCTGTCACTTGAACTTTCTGACATTTTCCACTTAAACTATATTTATGCTTTTGTTACTCGTGAATTCTGAAAAGTTCAAGTATAAACAAAAGTTTTGTCACTGTGCATTACCTTACAAAAGTGTACACTTTGTGTAACAGGGTTTTTTTTACATATTGTGAGTATTGTACCCATCACTTTATGGGTTGATAAAAAGATAAATTTCTCAATGCAGAAATTGTATCAGAGCAAAAAGCATGCAACCACAGCAAAGATTACTGTATGCAAAATGCGAGCAAATAAATCAACTCTTCTGGGGTTTATACAGACAAATTAGATATACTTACTACTTGTTACTTCTGCAACTATAGATTTGATTTCATTTTTTTAAGTTATTCTGTCATTCTCTGGCCATGTGAATCATAATAAAAGCTGTCTACTATGTAAAAGTTGGGTGGCTTCATCATATCTCTTGACTTTAGCTAACACTGATGCTTATGATGGATGCTTATTGATAACAGGGCAGTTTTTGAGTTGGTTTCTTCCCTTAGAAATTCTTGTCTTAAGATTTGACTCAAATTTAGAAATCTAATACATTTCTCTGAAGAGTTATATATATACTAGACTGACAGTTTTGCCTATCAACCAAGAACTTGTGTTTTTTTCTTTGAATTTCTTTTGGGTACTTTGAAACTTCCTGAACAAATGGATCTTAAAGTTGGGTCTGAATTCAAACCTAAGAAAATAATTTCCATAGCAAATTGAGGGAGAAATTTCATATGCATGAAACTTCAGCTGTAATTCTAGCATTGTTTTGCCATGTTGCTCTAATATATTCACTGTAAAAACTAGAAGCTGTGTAAATAAGTGAGTGGCAGTTGCCCCAGGCATAAATTTTTACTGATGCAATGAGATAAAAGTAATTAAGAAACATGTAGACTGATGGGTAATTAAATCCATGGAAGCATTTTGTAACTAATTACTACGTTCTAATCACAGATTGCTTTCTATTTGTCAAGGTAAGTGTATATAATTACACAGTTCCCATTTTTCTTTCATCTAAAATCACCCAGTAGGATGAGTATTTTTTAAGCAAACCCAGACCTCTTAGGTTTTTTTAGTTCTTTTTCATTGTAAAAAAACAAAGTATTGGTCATCTTACTATCTGAATCCAGGTGTCACAGCTTTCTTCACTTACCATTGATGCTCTCTGCCATGCTTGCATCATGGCATGCTGCACCATGGTATGCTCATTGGGTTTGCATGTTCTCACTCTGTTTAGATGCCTAATTACATTCTGATACACATCACCAACATTTAAGCATCTTAATTGCACATCTTTCTATGCCTCAGCTTTTCAAGTGCAAATATTTTAATAACTGAAATAGAAATATTTCCTTTTATTAGAAAGACTGATGTAATTTAGATGGGGCATTTTTAGTATGTGCTTAGATAGAGCTCACCTATTAAGCTTTGGTTTTTCCTTATGTGACACTTTTGTTTGACATTAAGTTGGTTTATGTTTTCAGCCTGATGAACTATAGCCTAACTATACTTGATTTTGCCTTAGAATACAGGATTTACCAGTGTGTCTTATCTAAGCCCTGGTGTTCACAGAATCATAGAATAGTTAGGGTTGGAAAGGACCTTAAGATCATCAAGTTCCAGCCCCCTGCTGTGGACAGGGAAACCTCCCACTAAACCATGTCACCCAAGGCTCTGTCCAACTCGTCCTTGAACACCATCAAGGATGGAGCATTCACAACTTCTTGGGCAACCCATTCCAGTGCCTCACCACCCTCACAGTAAAGAACTTCATCCTTATATCCAATCTAAACTTCCCCTGTTTAACTTGATACCCCTTGTCCTATCATTACAGTCCCTGATGAATAGTCCATCCCAAGCATCCTTGTAGTCCCCCTTCAGATACTGGAAGGCTGCTATGAGGTCTCCGTGAAGCCTTCAAAAAATCATGTCTAGTAGCCTCCTCTTTCATAAATTTGCCTATAGACTCTTACAGTTCCAATCTCTGCAGCAGCTTGTAGCAGTGAGTTTCATAGTTTCTGTAATCAGTGTTCATGTACTGTGTGAGAGCTTTTCTTTTTATTAAGGCTACTGCCTGAGAGATTCACTGTTTGAATTATTTTTTGATTCCTGAATAATGAAAAACAGCACATAGTAATTTTCCTGATCATCTTCAAGTTCATGATTTTGTATATCTTTGTTGTATTCTTGTTCACTTCTGTCCATCTCAAATTGAGCTGTGGAATATTTAGTCAATTTTCTTCTGTCAGCCCTATTACAGTTGTCTTTATGACAACTGTTATGAAAGAATGTCATGATGAAATTCAGAATTTTGGAATAGCAAGGATGCGTGAAGAGGCATGGCATTGGTTTCTCCTTGGTTCTGTATTCTTTCGTTATTCAGTGCTAACATCCTGCCAACTTTTTTTTTTTTTTTTTTTATTGGTGCTAATTAGTCAGATAATACTTTCAAAAATCTAGAGAAAACTTTTTCTCTCTTATCCAGGCTGGAATTCATCATTGTGAGCCCTGTCTTTTCAGGGTTGTTGTGTGGGTTATTTTGTGGTACATTGCTTTGTGTTTCTCTGTATAGAGTTTCATTGGCTGTATTATTATAGCCTCTTCATTCTGTATACTTTCTGCAAGTTGTTACAGCGGATTTAGTTTTGACTTCCTATTGATAATTGTATGTCACCATAAGTTTTCCTGGTGTTCCTATGCCACACTTTTGTCAGATTTTTGTCTGTTGAATACAGCAATCCTAGTATAAATCTATAACTTCTCAGTATTGTAAAAACTGGTAAATTATTCCTAACAGTTGCCTCCTATCTGCAGCAATCCACAAGAGGCATCAGTTCCTCTAACCTATGAGAGACTACTTTCTCTAAAAGCTTTTGGCGAAGGACATTTGAGAAGCATTTGGTAATCCATATGCACTATTTAGTCTACACGTTGACAGAATTTTGAAAAAAGAGTACAAGAAATATGTGAATTCACACAGGTGTAAGGAGGTGTAATTAACCATTGACATAAATACACGTTGTCTTATGTGTGGCATGGAGTTTCATTAAGAACACAGATATAATTGCATAATACAGGTATAATATAGATACAGTATTGATAATTACAAGGATGTCAGAGAGGGACTCTTCATCAGGGACTTTAGTGCAACAAAGAAGTGCCTGCTTCCTAATGCTATGTTGGTGTTGAGGAGTTTTATTCTTTTGACTTTTGGTGACAATAAGGAAAAGGGTAATGGATTAAAATGTAAACAGGGGAAGTTTAGGTAAGATATAAGTAAGAAGTTCTTTACTGTGAGGGTGGTGTAGCACTGGAACAGGTAGTCCAGAGAAGTGGTAAATGCTCCTTCCCTGGCAGTGTTTAAGGCCAGGTTGAACGGAGTCTTGGGTAACGTGGTCTAGTTTGAGGTGTCCGTGCCCATGGTGGGGGGGTTGGATGATCTTAAGGTCCTTTCCAACTGTAACTGTTCTAAGCTTCTATGATTCTATGATTATGGTACCAGAATAAAACATAAGACTCACCTACATCTAACATGCAGTTTTGGGATCAAAGATATTTAATATTTTATGTTTTAAATTCTTCATGGTATTTTTAATACTTAATTTTAAATACTTAGTTTAATATGTAATGGATGCATTCTATATGCAAAATGTTTTTGCAGCATATCAATTATTAAAACAAACCACTCAAACTCAGAAGGGCTTGTGCTTTTACAGCAGAAAAAGAGAAGTTCAATATCATTCACATCCTTTGGCACAGCACAGGTCTTTTTTTTTTCAGCCTGTATGTATCTGTTATCTACAGCAGTTTCCATTGGTCAGTGTCACCACTGTTGCGTGTGTCACATGCTCTTCCTTCCAACTACCTTTTCTAATTCCACTGCTTATTGAGCAGCCATAGAGAAGGCCACTTCAGAATGCTGTTTTTCAACAGGAAACAAATAAGAAAGAGGGAAAAAGAAAAAAAATAAAAATAAAAGCTTGACTTCTTGATTTCTGAGCTTGCTTTGGTTTTGTTTGAAGGTAAAGCAAGGAACATAACTATGCAGCAGATAGAAGAGTAGGACCATTGTAGATCAAATATAGGTCCTGTTAAGCTTCTTGTAGGCTGGGACCCTTAGAAGCAAAAGAAGAGCTTGGAAGATGGAGAACAGACTTGGTGATGCAAGTAGACTTGATCATGAGGCTTTGTCTGTAGAGGAGTGTTGGTGGTTGATGAAGAGGTGTCTACTGAGACCTGCCTTTAGGCTGGGAAGCAGTACTGAAGTTTGTGTCATAATTTCAGTCTGTAATGGTGGCTTAGAAGGAAGGGCTGAAGGAGAAATCTGTCATGAAATAACTACTCCAGACAAGTGTGACTGTTGAGAACTATCAGGTATAAGGTTTTCCAGTATCAAACTGATGACTTAAGAGTGTAGTTTTTAGAAAAGATGTATTTGGTTGATGTTTACAGAGAACCTGGCACTGTGCAGACTTATATTAATTCTTACCATGTTAGAACTAATTATGATAAGAAAAAAACTTACCTACTGACTGTTTAGTTAAAGAAACAAAACCAAGATGAAGTGCACTCTTTCAAAAATTGCTTTATTTTCTTGTTTCTTGAATGCATTCATTATTTGAAATAAAGTGTATCTCCAATGGGTGACATAGCCATGGAGTGTTTGCAATTTAGAAGAGTGCTAATTAAGTGCTCTTCGTAGCATAAGATGAATGTTGCTTACTGAGATCATTCAGGCATCAACAAATAATGTGAATTTTACGGAGTGTTGATGTGACTCTTTCTAAAGAACCATTTTTAAAGAAATTAAGCATGACCACACTGCAAGCACAGCTATGCTTGTAGCTCACATAAGCATACACAATGTAGCTTGAAATAAGCCACCTATTTTGTTAGTAGTCATAACTTCAGGTCACAAGAATATTTGTCAAGGGTATCGAACAGGTTTGTGCTGAGTTCTATGCTATTAGTATTTTTTCTATAAATAAGTGCCTGAGATAGCTACTTCAAGCTATCTTATGTGGACATATCCAAGTAAAAGCAGGATTTGTTCCTTTAAATTAATACTTTCTTTAGAGCTTGATGCAGGCAGCAAAGTGGTGATGTACAAGCCATCAAAAACCTTTCAAGTTTTTCATCGCCTCTAAATTGGACTCTATTCAAGTTATTCGTGAGTCTGAGATTAGATCCTGGAGTCAAATTCAGATATTTATCTATGATGGCAGTTTGAGCCTGCTTTATGATGGCTTAAATCCCACTGTGAAGCAATCAGCTTGGCTTTTGCAGAAATTAATGTTCTGTACCTTAAATTTCTACTCTGGCAGTGTTGAGAACTTGGATGCAGGGGTTTGGTCTCAGCATTCAGACTTCTATGAAGAAAGATGCTGGGAAGCCATTGGCAATTTGTTTTAACCACAAACTTTATGGTTGCAGCTGTATGACTTAGATGAATGATAGTTTCAGAAGTGCCTGAAGCACTGCTCAGGCAAGGGTTTCCTCTTGTTGGTTCCCTCTTGTAGGTTTCCTCATTAACAGCTCCATGAATGAGTCACTAGTGATATCTAAAACTTTGGTTTCAACACCAGGCCCTGATGAGACTTCTTCTCAACATGCATTCTTGAAGTCTCTCAATATTATGGCTTCCTGCCACTCCAAGGTATTTTATATCTATCAAAGTCATCTTAGTGGGGGTTCAGAAGGCTATTCGCCTATTCGGAGTTAAAAGTTAGACAAAAAATATGGTGATGTTCAAATATTTTCATTGTTTTAAAATTAAATGAGGAAAAGTAAAGTAGCACACACATGTACACACAAGCACATGTGCACGTATATACCCATATGTGCCCACACATGTACGAAAAAAATCACAAGGTTATACATTCTATACTTAATAATACTTTTTTAGGAGTACAGTACCAGAGTACATTCTTAGAAAAGAACTGATTTCAGGTTCAATGAATGGGACATCACTGAAAACATGTTTCTGTCTTTCAGAAACTAAACTCTAATGAGCAAGTGTCTTTGCTTAGTCTTTTCTGGTTTTATTTTAAAACATCAACACCAGAAATTGTTATTGGTTGTGATGTAACACATTGCTGATCAGATGCAAGCAAGTACTACCAGGCACAAAGTAGCTTTCCAGAATAGAAAAACAGTGTAAACTCTCTGTTCCAGTTCCTGCTGGCTTAACAGACTATTACATTTTTATTTACCTACTGTAATATTTTTGGCCATCTCATTTTTGAATTCTATGCAATCTTTCTTCTCTACCATTCCTTAGGGTGTTTCTCTTTGCAGAAATTGCATTCCTTAGTTTTACCATTTCAAACCCTACATCAGTTTAGCTAGACTGAGACTTCCTGGAGACTTTAATAATACTGGGAGGTCCCTGGATAGGTATGTATTTGTGGTGATTTTTTTTTTTTATGATATTAATAAAAGATAGTGCTGAAAAATTCTTCTTTAGGACCTCATTACCCAACAGCCTGGAACTGTAGAACATGTAAATATATATGTTAGTTAAGAACAAGCTTTCCAATGTTGTTAAAACAATTAGATTAATATAGAACAACTGTAACATTGGTGTGTTGGATGGCATTGATTCAAAAATGCTGTGCCAGACCTTAGATGGTTATAAATAATAATCTTTTCTATGCACACACATACACAGGAAAAAAAATAGAAGCAGTTCCAATCATTGGAGGATTTGGTTAAACAGCACAGACATATGCTACTGTACTTGGGGTGTTCAAAACTCAAAGGACACATAAACCATTTTGCAGTCTTGGGAACATTTTCAGAAAAAAAATTGATTGCTTCAAATTGACAGTGTAGCATTTCTCTGTTTTCCTCTTATTTTCTAGACATTTTATTTTTAGAAGTCCCTGCTTCCCTCATAACGTAACTCTGCTGTCTCCAGCTAAATATAATGCTTATGCAAGAAATTACTATCTTGCTATCTGAAGTCACTATGCAACAAGTTCAGTATAAATATTTCTCTTGCTGTGCTTTAAGAGCTGTAAAACCTGGCTGATGAGGCCATAAGCCAATCTTTAACTAGAATACATTTTCCCTTTGGGCACAGTTGCTTACTGGTAGCTGCTAACAAATGGCCAAAAAGATATTCCATGCCTTGATGCAGCTGAGTCTAAGTGAATCTGAGATAGGAAACATTATTAAATTTTCTTGGTTCTTTCCCTCCTCTTTTTACTTCTGGAGTTATTTGAGCACTGTGTGGCCTGTGTATAACAGGCTTGGGCATTGGTAACTCTTCACCTCTAGAAAATAGACAGAAGCAAATATGAGACAGTGTATGTAGGTTATTTTAATGAATGTGATTTTGAATGCAGCTTTGTACCCGATGGAGGAGTTACCTGTGTTAAAATGTGCTTGATGGTTGTGGTCTGTATGTGTTGGTTGTCTGTATATGTTGTCTTAAATGTGACCTCTTGTATATTTAAGCAGAGTCTGTCTTGGGTCCCTTCAGAAAAAAAACCCATAAGAATTGTTAGGAATCACAAAGAAGGTCTAAGGTATGAGTACTGAATATGAATGCATCTTCCATGCCTTGATACCTGTTCTTGTGACACTGAAGCCAACAGCACTATTGAGACAACAGAAGTGGAATGGTTTATTACAGTGTCATAGATAATGAACAGTGCTGTGAAGGACCTGTTACTCATTAAAAATTGTAAATATTATCTTTGGTCTAGCTGTTTAAATGATACTTATAATTAAGATAAATTGATGAATTGATACATTCCGTTAAATATCAGTAATGTGTAATAAACAAAATAAAAATCTCAGCGTACATCATTACTTTATGACTTATGCTGAGTTAATAGAAAACGTAATAACACAGGAAAACTAGATTGTGTCTTGTGGGAGAATTACGTTACCTGAAGTATTATACTTAAACTCTGATTTTTATAAGTTGTTAAACTTGACTATTATTATGGTTTGCAATATCTAGAGAATTAAGTAGAAGCCTCTTAACAATTAAGATAAAATACATCTATTAGAAAAATTCTGCAGATGAAGATTTTAAGAGAAAAATAAAATTGGATGAGAATGGAACAAAACCAGTTTTAAATACGAGCTGGATCATGCAATGGAAAACTATGTAAAAATGGGGTCCTATTCTTATTGCTACATATCATTCCAAGCATATGCTTTTTCCATTTCTGAGGTTCATGTAATAAAATATTAATGGGAGAATGAAGTGGCTCCTTCAGGGAAAGGGAGGACGTTCCATATGAGAACTCACTTTACAATGCCGTGAGACCTTGGAGACAGTTTTGCCCCTGACTTCACACGAGTAGGTCATGGACAAAACCTCTCTGGGGGCAGCTGAGCTCAGGAATCTGTTTTGCATGAAGCAAACTAGAAGACCATGAATCTCCACTAAAAAAATGAGGAACAAAGTCTGCTAAGGTTTATATGCATCAGGAGAGGCATAGGCTCTTTTGTTCCTAGATGCTGTGACAATGTATACTAATATAATTTGTACCTTAGTACTATAACCCCTCAATCATTTATCTACCTGGATTATTCCAGCCATGGATTTGGAAATAGCTTCTGTTCATGTAGTTGCTAGTGTTTAATGAAGGTACTCACTGCAAAATACCAGCAAGCTTCAAGCTGTATCAGCATTCTCTGACCAAGGCCTGCAGCTCCACAGTGAGGTAGCTGGCCACGATCACTTACATATTGGAGCATTCTGAAAGAGAAAAAATAACCCATTTCTTTGAGATGTCATGCTTTACTGGGAGATTAAAGAAAGATCTCTCTTTTTATATTTTAGAAAATATATGTAAATATTTTCATTGAGATCTGTTTTAATCAGAAGGTGGTACTAGACACTTTCAAGTTTTACTGACTGCATGTTGCTATGCCTTCTCTCTGCTTTAAAAAAGAAGTCAAGACAGTTTCCATGGGAAATAAGATGTAAATTAGCAAAAGTGAACCACTGGACCAGATTATACAAATTTGCTATCTGCAATTTTTTTTTTACTGCAATTGAAGGACGCTCCCAGATTTGCTGTATAACGTGAAAAAAAAAAGCCCAACTTTGAAGTCTGAAAATGCTATTATCAAACTTTTAAGTAGGAAAAGACATTCACTATTCTCAAATACTTGAAATATGTGTTCTCGTTACAGAAACTAGGTATATGAGTTGTACTTAACTCAGTGATTATTGTTTTAAAGAGATTATTTCTTCAGTAATGGTGCCCTAAAAGTAATTTCTTAGGCTGGTTTTAACAACAGTAGGTATAAATAGTAATCTAATTATACTTAGGAGAGATTTATAGCTCTGATTACTCTCGCTTTAAAACTTCAAAAGGACTGACATGAGCAATCAACATATCCCATACTGTGAATTCATCTTGTTATTGTAAAAACTACCTGCCAATTGCTTGTCTGAGAATGATATGCCATGCTGCACATATTATTTCAGGAATTATTGATACAAGTAAGTAATGCATGCACTTTGTTCAGTGATAAGGCATAAAACCTGAATCCTATTTAATAAGAGAGCTTAGATTTCCAGTCCTGTAGTTGTTTGCTTTCCTCTGTCAGAACTTTTTTCTTTATTTGCCATTCAATTTATTGCGCAGGGCTTGGTGTTCTTATATGAATTACACAACATAGAGACAAATGATACTAAAAGCACATTATTGAAGGTTCAAAGACAAGTACATTTATTTGAAAGCACCAGATCTGAAGGTGCTGCCCTATGTATACATGATGAGGTTTTTTATTTACATAACACAAACTTCGTCCTACACTTAATTTTATTAAATGAAACCAGGTAAGTATATGGGCTTAAACATGGAGTTACAGTTCTCCATAGTGTATAATTTTTGGCATGAGCACCTTGGTATGTTTTTTATTCAAGCTGAAGAACATCCATGTAGTCAGTGACTGAACACAAGGCGGGGACCCTGGTCCTTTAGATGCAGCCAGCCCATTTTGGGATAAGAAGACTTTATCCACACAGATCTGGACTGTGCTGTCACTTGCTCTCAGCCGAAGAACAGTACCTGGTTTATTTCATTCAGTAGCATAGAAACAGGTGCATATATAGGTTTGGGGAATTAATGAGGACTGTTATAGGAAACGGATTTGTTCATAGAGTTCTGTTCTTCCTCCATTGCATTTGCTGCAAGAGTAGCAAGTGAACAGGGTAAAAAAAACACAACAACTAAGCCAAAACACAAGTCAACTGCACGTATCAAGAAATCCAGGGAAACCCCAAAATATTAGAGTAGTGAGTTAGTTCAGATCTGATTCATCCTGATTCTTGATTAAGAGAAAGGTAGTCTGCAAGCATTGTATGCTTGTGTCCTAGTGCATCTGCACAAGAGGCTTATACGAGACAGATAACGGCCTTGATTCTAGCATTTCTATTTCCCAAGTGTCTGACTTTGCAAATATAGGACACATTCTTCATGTACCTGTGCAATTTCTCCTTGTTTTGAAAAAGAGACCAATGGTGTTCTGCAGTGATTAATCAAAATGGTTTAGGCAAACTGCTCAGATTTCTGCTGCTTAAGTAATAATCAACTGTAAATTGCTGTCCTGTGTTAATGATCATCACTGGATGAGCATAAGTTATTTTAATAATATCATTTGTAATTCTTAAATAAAGTGAGATGCTGAGCTTCACTTCAGACTCTGCAAGAGCACATTTTCTGCTGGGCACAAGCTTTTTGACTTATTCCGTTTCCAGCTTGATCCCATTTTCTTCCTCATGCAAACTGTTTCAGTCATGTCTCCATTTCCTTGCCAGGCATCTTCTCCAACCTCAAGCTCTCTTAGCTCATGAGAGTAATTTTCTCCATCTTCTGCTTCCCCACACTCTCTTGGTTTGTAATATATTTGCCTAGACATATCTTAATGCCTGTTTTTCTTGTGCCCCATTCCCCTGGTTTTACTATTCAGTTTTTCCTCTTATCCTTCCTGCATTAGTATGAGACGGTTTCCTGCCATATACTGCTAGCAGGGGGATTACTGGGAGGGGTGGAGAGACAGGTTCTTGGTCACAGTTCCAGCCATTACAGCAAAAATTTGGCTCTGCCAGCCACAGCAGTCTTGGGCTGGAGCATATCCATTCAGGTTGCACATATGCAGCCAGCAAGCTTGGGGAGATCTGAGGGAATGGAACATACTCACTCACCCTTGGGGGGAGGCACATGTATAGCCTAGGAAGTGGTCGCTACTGGGAATGGTGAGAGATTCAAGCACATTTAATGCAGGAAAGATCTTCAGTGACTTCCAGCTGAGAGAATCTAAGGTTTCTAATGACCCTGTGTAGGATGTTTTTTTCTTCTCCCTTCATCACTGGGCTTGTATCTTTAGTAAAGCTACAACAGAGGGCACACCACAATTACAGTGAGTGAGGCCTTAAAAAAACCCACAAAGTATCCCCAGGATTTTTTAATATTGCAAATAATTTTCTTCATTTCTGGAAACAGCTAAATGCTTTTAGGGTAAATTCCCCTTCCCTTTTTCCTGCAAGTAATATGGCTAGCCTTTGTTGCATTCCATTTGGGGAAAACTATTTCCTGGCCTCATCAGACCATCTCATAAACTTTTAAAGGGATTTAATTAAACAACTTTGTTCTTATAATAAAATTACCTAATGTCCTTCATGTTCTCCCATCTAACTTCAGTGTGCTCTCAGATTTCTTGTGTGCTGCCACTCTTTGAGTTGTGTGGTCATGAGCAGAGGTGATATATTGGTATGATTAAGTGAAATACACATAGTTGATTGCCTTTTCATTGGGCAGTCACCCAGAGCCCTGAAACTATAGAGTGGTAATGCAACACTGAGGAAAACTTTACCTAGATATTCCAAAATGGAGAAAAGAAGCTGCCAAGTGTAAATGAAAACCATTTGGTCTGAGTCCTGGGGATAATTGTCTCCTTCATTCACCAGGTTTAGATACAGTCTGCATTGCTTGAATGTTTATTTTGTATCATATTCTGGTTCTACTGTTAGGCTATTATGTGCAAATCTCATTGAGCATGATCGTTGAATAGTCTTACTCACCCTGGTGGAACACATCTTCAGATCAATAGCTCTTCATATATTACTATAATCATACAAAGATCTGTTTCTCTCTTCAAGGCCACTTTACACTGATTCAATGCTATATGCAGATGTAAATGAGGCAAGTAATATGTCAACTGCCCTTTCAAAAAAACCCCTCAAACCCAAAACCCTCTTTACATTTACTTTTATACCTCTCCAAACCTACTGTACTTTGGGAGAAAATGGTGGTCAAGGATACCAGCATTAACGCATCGCTGGATTGCAGCCACCATACATGCTCAAACTCTTTCTACTATTGAGGTTCAATGGAAGAAAATCGTTGTTAAATGTTTTTAATACTGAATTTCAGTTGTTGAGCACGACACATTCACACAAAACTGTGTATAGACATAGGCTTGTACACACACACACATAGTTATGTGAGTGCACACTCAGAGGCACACACATGTGCTCTCAGTCAAAGACTAAGGAAAGCTTCCTGTCTGACAGTTTTTCTAAGATTAGCAGAGGAGCTGTTCTACAGCTCTTCTGGCAAAAGATACAGAGGACAATTCTGTTCTCACAGATTTGAAGGCACAACAGGAGAAAGAGACTCTAAGGTTTTACTTTTTTATTCTAAATCCTAAGGAAAGATCTCGTAGTGTCCCCATCCTTTTCCTAAGCCTTTTTTTCCTAACACCTTACTATTAGAAACATTTTCCTAATGGTTATTCTGTGTCTTTGCAACCGGAGTTTAAACCTATTGTTTTTGTTCTAGCTCTGGTAGATAAAAAGAACAGCTGATTCTTTTGTGGCACTCTTTACCATATTTTAAGACAATCATTTTTCTTTGTAAAGCCTCCTTCTCTAGACTAAAAAAGAGTCTATTCTTTCTTTACAGCTCTTCTCTGGACACTCAGTGACTGCTGTCCTGCTCAGAATGCTTATACAGCTGAGACAATGCCCAGTTGTGAGGCTAGGAACAGTGAGAGGATTCCTTAAGTTGTCTTTCTTATAATGTGCCTATTTTTATGTCTTTAGCTGGTGTATGGAATGTTTTTGAAACAGCGTGACTTAGCTGACTCATATGAAGTTAGGAATCCCCCGATCCTTTTCTGCAAAGCTTCTGATCAGCTGGATTTTCCCTGTATTATATTTATAGAGTTGTTAATCCTGATTTAAGTGCAGGAGTTTGCACTACTTTCTGACTTCATGTGCATTTCAGAGTATTTCTCCAGTGGAAAGATCTTTTCCGTTCTACTCTTATTATCAGAAGTGCCTGTTACCCACCCTGTTTGATGCTGTTTTCAAAGGTCACAAAGGTTTTCTTTACTTGATTTGTTAATGACACTATATAATACCATGGACTTCAGTAGGTATACTTAATAAATATGTCCTGTTTGACTGTGAATGCTGATAACTGCATTTTAAATACATCTTTCAGCTAACTGTGAACTCATCTCAGACTAATTTCATCTAGGCTATATTCCCTAGTGCACTTGAAGGAGTTTAGTAGGAGATTGACAAAGTCTTACCAAAGGCAAGATCTGTGGCTTTTCACAGGCATTTGTGAATACAGTATCTGTTGCCTGTCACAGTCCACCAAACCTCATTGATCTGTTTGTCACTGAAGGCTGTGTGCAGGGGAGATGACTTTTATTGTTGATATGAATAGTTCAGTAGCTTTATAGCCAAAGCTGGAAAAATATTTTCAGTGATAATGTGATATGTGTCTGTTAATAGAACCAGCTTTGAGACCTCAGCATATAAATGTATGTGTTGTTTCACATTAGGAATACTGTTGGACACTGAGAATACTTTTGTTGGCATTCTGTCAGCAGCACTAAATTAGCAAACACCTTGCTTTGAAATCATTGCTGGACTTAATCCAGTAGCTCATGGAGTACCAGCATTGTAGAGTGGTGTAATTCTTGCTGTCTGTTCAAGAATTATCTGTAAAGTTACAGATGTAAATATGTCAGAGTGTCTTACGAGGCACTCCTGCTGGTGACACTGACAATCCTCTCTATGGAGAACTCTCAGGCAATGGTCTTTTACTTGGTAAGTCCAGTAAGAGGACTTCAGTTAGTCTGTGCTAAAAATAGACAAAAATTCACATCACTAGATGGGGAAGGAATGTCCTGTCCATGCTTAGTGTCTCCTTTTTTCTCTTTGAATTAAAAATGAAAACCTTAAGATACTTACAGAAGCCTATGAAAGTACAAAATACAAGCATTAGATATTGCAGAAGAGTTAACTTTTTTTGCATTATGATTCTTGGGATTCACTAGCTCTGTTTGCATTGAAGTTCACTGCTAAATTATGTTCTCGTCATAAACATTTTTGTACACGGAAATTAATGATTGCAGGTGGCAGTGAAACTCCTTTGGATTCAAATTCTTCTGAAGGCATAAATAAGAAAAAATGAGACTAATCGCTTTTTTTAATTCTTATTATTTATTTTAAGCTGGGCTTATGAAATGTATGCCTTTTGTACTTAAATATACAAGTAACACCTGACACTTCATGCTACGGATAGCAGAAACCTCTTGTTTGCACTTCAGGCTCATTTGCTGCCAATTGGGAAGTCTAGTGCAGCAAAGTGAAACCTTGATTTGGTGAAGTGCTTTAATTTGTGCATCATTTTAAGCCTGTGAATATGCCAATTTTTCCCAGTGGGGTTATTTCCATTTTTAAAGGATATTAAGTATGTGTTCCTTTATGTGCTTTGCTGTAGTGAAGTACTGTTCTTCTCAAATGAGGAAAGATGAGATTGAAATTAGCCATTTTGTTTATAGAACAGACATTTAATTGTAGAAGCATTCTCATATTCTTGATCACTTTGTAGTTTATTTGTGTCTCCACTGACAAAAGGCCATTTCTTTTTTGACAAAATGTGCTCTAGAGGGTAACAATGGGACACTTTTAATTCCTTTGTTTTCTGATCCTCAAATTCTTTAACTTGTTGCATAGCGTTTTCTTGGTTAGTTCTGTGGAGGTGTAATCTCTAATGGGGAAGCTTAG
>JAVHNF010086838.1:4122-15131 GCA_034783455.1 Micropsitta finschii
CGAATCCTCTTGTAGGGTGGGTGATGACAAGAAAGGGAAAATTAACTTTTGGAGTCAAAACAAGAAGTGCAAAATATTTTTTGTGAAGTTTTGAAGGGATTTAACCTCTAATTGCCTCTGCAGGGAGCGGGAAGAAGGAACTGGGACCATAGCCCTGTTGAGTTTGTACCAGAGAGTCTTGATGTCTTTGTAGGGTTTTCTGTGAGACTTGCATTGGACAAAGGTGGAATATTCATCTTTCTGGCCCTGATCAAGTGTGTTACAGTTGATTGTCCATCTTACTAACCTCTTCTGAGCTTCACTTGGAGCCAGTTACTGACATTTCACTGTGCAAGGAATGTAAGTATTAGCGTGCTAAATCAGCAGTAGCATACGGAACTGCCAGCTCCTTTTCCTTATCACAGAAATGAAGAAATAATCACAATGTCTGAAATATTCCTTGAAGTCTGTGCTTCTGGATCCATTCAATTATGAGTATTTCAAAATTCCTTAAAGAAGAAAAAAAAAAAGGGGAAAAAAAAAAAAAGATGTTGAAAATGTGAACCAAATGCAAAAAGAAAGAAAATGAACAATATAAAATGGAATATGCTTTTTAACAGTCATGATTTTTGTGGCATGGCAAATCACTTTGCAATGCTTGGGCTTGGCAAAAGTGAAAAAATTACAGAAAAGTGTGGACAACATTTCTTGCAGATATTTCTAAAGGAAGAAAGCACTGAGGGACAAAGGGGATATGAGAAGGTCTTTGTTTCTTTCTCAGTGGGTGAACATGCCTATCATTGTGTGAAACAGAAGGCAGTAGTGTATGCCTGGTGGCCCTCAGAGCTTCAGGCCATTCGGATGATTACTGAATGTCCATGGCTGGAGCCTCAGAGAACAGTACATGTTGGGTAATAACTGCAGGGCTGGTCTGTGTGATCTGGGCAGCTGTCCCTTCCAAGCTGTATGGAGACAACTGGCTTGTTTCACTGAACACTGCTCTAATGGCAGTAACTTCTAGTCCCAGCTAGGCGAAAATGGATGGAAACCAGTGACCTGGAGGTGAAAGGTGCCATATCCCATTCCAGTGCCCTGAGTCACTCGTGTTCTCTTACAATGAGCTTTCTGTGCTGCACTGAAGGGTGCTGTTGCTTTGCTGCTTTCCAGCACTGCTTGTGAGCTATGGTTAAAGCAGTGCAGTGCTTTTCACAAACTCCTCTCTTATGGCCCCTTGTTTATTTTAAAGGGCATGGTAGCACATAACTGTAGCCTAGAACTGTACTTTGCTTACACCTTGCTTTGCCTTCTCTCACCTTGAAAAGTCATATCTTTGCTAAAGCCTGGCCACTGTACAACTCACGTGAGTGTGGGTTTCAGGCTACCAGATGTGAATGAGCATAGGCTGTGAGTCCAAAGCTAATTATTTCTATTTCCATTTTGTCCTGTTTTTACAGCAATGTGGGCCTGTAATTCCTGGAAGCTGATACTGTTTCAGCCAAGGAAGTTACTTGAACACACGTAAAAAAGCTAATGTTTGTAACATACTGGTCTAGCGTATAAGATTTGGATGTTTGTAGTGTCCCAGAGACTACACAGTTTAATACTGCTTGCGTATAAAAAGGAGCATAAGCTTGTCTATTTAACTGACACTAGTCTAGCTGAAGTCAATGGCAATAGCGTACTGATGACTGAGGTGTTTGCATGCATGTGGAAACGTAGCTCATTATTTCTGTGAGTGCCATTCAGCTCTACTATTGTGCAGCTCCCTACCTTATCTAGGGTACCACACATTGGACAGACACTGTATGCTATGTCAAGGTAGGATAGACTTATAGTGAGAAATCTACACCATGCAAGCCACATTAAGAAAACAGTATTAGCTAAAACTCCATCCTTCACCACTCCAAAACCATGGAAAACACGTTAATTAAAATGAGTCACGAGGGACTGGATTTAACTGCCTTTTACTATCTCCCCTCCATCATGCATCCCTTTGTTCTGTTCTGAGGTATGTTCATGTTTGCCTGAAGTACAGTACTGAAGCATTCGTCGTCACGTGTATGTTTGGTCACACTGGTTAAAACAATGCCTTGATACTATTTATTTTTGTGAAATGCATGTAGACCCCTGTAGGGCCCTTGTGCCTCAGTGTTTTGCAGCAAAGGTCAAGAATCTATTTATAAGATTTCCAAAGTGTTATTGTTAAAACATCTCTTTGCTATGTCACTGTTTTCCCTTTCCTCTCCTCATACAAAGTAATACATTGTCATTAGTGACTTGTAACACTCTCCCTCTAAGCACAACATATCCAGCTTTCTTTATTTTTTAACCAAGCTTCCTTCCTATTTAAACAAAGAATTGTTTTAGTCAGTTGGTACCCAAATATTCCTAGCCTTGCTATCAGGAAAAAAAAAAATCACTCTGTTTTATGCAGTGATTTACAAGCACTGCAGTTTTATTGCTGTTGTGAGCTGTAGCATTATGATTTTTTACAACAAGAAAGTTATGTTCTAATATGGGAATTCTTGCAGTGTTTACTCTGACCTTTGTGAGAGCCATTCTATGGCTAATGTGGCCAAAACTTAGGCCTGTGATACATTAGTCAGTTTATGGATCTCTGATATGGCACTTCAGCAAGAAGGGAGAGAGGTAAGAAGATGTGCTATTATAATTCAGAAATTATGTGTACAACTAGTCCTTGTACTCATAACTGCAGGTTTTCACTTACATCATATGTCTTGATTTCAAACATCTTTAACTTGGCATTTAATGTTTTACTCAATGACTTTTAAAGTCTAAAAGATTCATAAGATCATCCAAAATTACATTTGTGGTGATTTGGACTCTCAGTTATTACTTAGTCTTTACACTGAGCCCAGTGTGTTGTTTCTAACCAAATTGTGTGCTACGGTGAAGTCACTAGTCCCCAGTCTGAGCACTAGCCACTAGTCCCCAGTCCCCAATCTTTCAACTGAGAGATGTTGAACCCCAAACTTGCTTACTACGTGCCAGAAATTAATCATCTTCATTGCTAACCTTCTCATTTCTTCAGATTTATCTGCCTTTACAGCTTGAAACTGTTGATTCTAGTTACAATTTATTCTACTACATAAAAAAATCTTTATTTTCCTCTTGTGCATTGAGCATTTTTTCACTGTAACCGTGTTACCTCTCGGTCTCCATTTTGATAAATTGAGTAGAACAAGCTCTGCAGGTGTCTTGGTAAAGCAAGTTCTACAGCCAAGGAATATTTTTGTTGCCTTTTATAACACACCCATGAAATTACTAGCATGTCTTTGAAGCAAATGTGACTTACGTGACCACAGTGCCTGTCCAACTCCTTCCCATTCTTTTTCTCATATCTTACTAAATCTGTGACCGGTTTAAATCCAAACTATCAGAGGAGTAACAGTGTCAGAGTCATTACAGTTTGCATATTTAAAGTTTTGGGTAATTGTTGCCTCGGGAGGAGATGACATACATCTGCGCTGCTGTGAAAGGAAAGGCAGCTTGAGCTCAGCCAACTGCCCAGCCAGCATTGCCTAAGCTCTGTGCACAAGGCGATAGTGAAGAAACAGCAACAAACACTTTAGGAGCAGGACTGGCCTATTGCATAAGTGGCAGAGGCGTAAATAAACAAAGGATGCAATTCCATAGGAAACCAACTTTCCTAAATTGTTTCATGAGCTGCAGAACCAGTCTTAAACTTCAGGCATCACTACTGGATGGAGTGCTGTCCACTCAGAAGAGACTGTCCTGTAAATCAGACAGAGATTTTACAAAATTAGAGATGCCAGCAATGTCAATTACTATTTACATGCCGGGAATATATTTGCTAATTTTGAATTTTTATATCTCTATACCTATGAGTTTGAGCTTTGTTGATACTAGTGGACACATGATTATTTGGCCAGAAATGTGGTCTGCATTGTGCAACACTCTACAGTGCTATGAATAGAAGTCATGCAGGCTGTGGCAGTCAAGACAGTTCTCTGTCCTGATATGTATCTGAAATAACACAAATGGAATAAAATACTCCAACCGGCTTGTACAGTCAGCCACCTCTGGTAACTAATGTATTTTGTGATCACTTTTACTATCGCTACCATGTTATGAATTATTATCCTGCCTGTTGCCTTAAACAGTTAATAACACAAACTCCAATATCCTTCCTCATCATACTGATAACCCACCAATTATATATCTAAATGTATAGACTCACAAGATAGGCTGTCATCTCTTGGAGAAAGCAATTATAGGACAATGTGTGTCAACTGGAAGATTAAGGACCCCGTGCTAGTTCAAAGAGTTGAGTTTCAGTTCTCATCTGTCATGTCAGTGACTTTGGGATAAATGGCCACCTGAGATAAGATGATTTACATAGAAACATTAATGATGGTACAGTTCAGTGTATAGAGATCAAGTGTGTATGATTGGTGATCAGTATTTATGGAGCTCATGGGAGGAACATCAGGTATCTGGGAATGGGTTAAAAAGAAAGCATGCAAAAATTGTTTTTTTGTAATTTTATACAGTTTACAAGCCTCTAAATATGTTTCTTTTATGCTTCTATTTTTCAAAGAAAAAATCTTTTAAGAAGCCTTGTGATTGTATGAAATCACACTTTTATTTTCAGAGGCCTTATCTGATTCAAAAGCCATTAATAACTTTTTTAATCATTAAAGGAATGCACACCAAGATGAGCCATGTTTTCTGCCACAGAGAAAGCATTCTTGGTGGGTTTTATCTAGAATTCTATTGCATGTGTATGTTTTTATATATTTATATGTTAGATCATATAAATATAAGTGTGAATGTATAATATACATATAAAAGAAAGTATATACTGTATGATACTAAAATAATATATATTATAATACATTATATATTTCATATATGTTTACAGCATCAGATTCCATGTACAGAGGCATTTTTATTTTGCATTTGAAACATCCTGAATTTGTTGTGTCTGAATGGAGTGATTGCAAGAAGGTAGGCAGAATTGGCATATTATGTGGAGTAAGCTAAAACTGTGAGATGTGCAATAGTATAAAATAGTGGGGAAAGAATTACTGTGAGTATAGATAAGGGAAACTAGGTGGAAATGGATGGGTTTATTTCTTCTATGTAATAGTTCCTCAGCTGAGGTAAATTTGCATCATTCCATCACCATTAGAGAACCGGTACTGATTTGTCTACTGAGGATATTGCAGAACACAGGAGTGTGCGTCTGTGGGTCTGTGAACTGGCCACAGTGAGCATGTACTGTTCCAGGGAGAGCCACTTGGAGTGGCCCAAAACAGGGCCAGGGGTGAGCTAAGGGTTTGGTGGTGTGGACAAGCAGAAGCCCATTTCTGGGCTTATTCTCTTTTATTTCAGCAATGCCGTGCCCCATAGGGAGCTATGGAAGGAAAACTGGAGCCACATTCACTTTTGTTCTCAAATATGTAAGTGATAGAAAATCTGTTATACATTAAATAACTAGTGGTTTGTTAGCATTACTGACTTGAAAATTCAAGGTTGAATTTGTTGGATTTCATCTTACAATTGCTGTCTCTTGTTAGGCATTATTTTTGTTAAATCTCTTCCTCACTGTAAATTTATGTAGGCTGTAATAACATAATTTCTTAACCTCTTGAATAAAGTCTCCACCTAACAGCTGTATTTTCCTGCTTTAATCATTTCCCCCTGAGCCCTTTGCATATATTCAACCTTCTTTTTTGATGTGTGGATTCCCTCAAAGAGCATGGTGTTCTAGCAATGAGCTCACTGATGATGAATACAGAGGCAGTACCATCTCTGTGCCACTCAGTATTATTTCTCTGTCTTTTGATCCAAAAACTTTCTGCTTTTAAATGTGAGCTGCTCTGCTCAATTAGCTCTCTTACAGAGCCCCAAAGCAGCTCCCCATTGCAGAGGACTGATCTCTGTTATTTTTTCCCATCTAGCCAAGCTTTTGTTTCGAAAACATGTTTTGCTTGACGGGGCATGGTGTACAGGGTGGACAAGTTGCTTTGACTGTTCTGCTAACCCTCCTTATACCTGCATATTTTATCATCAATTTTGAACTTCTTTTCAGGTGACTAATGAAAATCAGGATTCTGGAGTTGCAGCTTCACCACTGTCTTTTTGAAGATCTGTGAATTGAATAGTGCTTATTCAACTTAACGTGCTCCAGTGATGGTTTTCCTATAGTTAGTATAGAATGGCACAAGTGTAATATGAAATCACATGCTGGGAAGGGTAAGAGCATGAAATCTTTCAACTTGCTTTCTCAATCAGACTTGGGCAGTCTCAGAGAACAAAACTGGATTTGTTTGACATGGCAATTTTTAAGTCATAGTAGTGGCTCTTGGTCTGTAACCACTGCACAGCACAACAGTGTAGTAAACCCTCTAGTTAGCATGCTTCTTGTTCTTGCTCCATGCTACATACTGCATACAATGCAAATCTAAATGTTGAGAGCTAGCTACACGATTTGAGTGATCGGTCATAAAGAACTTGATGCAAGATATTTTCCTTTTGTATGCTTAAACATAAGGTCTTCACAACTGTTCTCTATGTAAACACAAAGTCTGCACCAAAAACCTCCTTGATTACAACTTTTCTTTTAAGTGTCAGTCTCAAATAGAGGAAGCTTTATTTCACTCCATGTTCTCTGGAAAGGCCATCTCTACTAAGCCATCTTCACATGTAACTCACTGATTAGATGCTTCTTTAGATATATGTTAAAAGAAAGAACAGATTTTCCCCGTCTTTTTTAATTTACACAGATCACAGAGCCATAAGCCATCAAACCAGCACAAAACCTAGTACTGAAATGTCTACAATTTATTATACAGTTTAAAACCTTAGTCCCTATAATTCATTGTTTTCTTAAAAAAAACAGATGCCTTTAAAAGTAGTTCATTAGCATTATACTCTGGTCTTCTTCCTCATTGGCTCAGCAAAATTGCTGCTGTTTGTCTGTTTCAATGGCTCTCAATGAGACTCCAAGTTGGATGTGTGCCAAACACCATGGTATTGAATCACATTATTTTTTCTAATTAAGGATTTGCCAAGGCTTTTATTATTATTATGATGATGCATTTTTGCTTACTGAGATGGCTTTCCCTTCTTTCTCTAAGAGGGAACAAGACAGATAAGATTTTTGTCCTAATTTTTGTTCAACTTACTATGCCTTCTATTACAGTGGCAAAGCAGGATAACAGCATACTGTACAAGAGTAATCTGCCTGAAAGAGATGGCACACATATAACTCCCAGGGTTTCTCTGCTAGTGTATTGACTGATTGACATGATCAGAACAGAATTCACATGGCAGGATCTTCTCAATGTTATCTTTAAATAATAACACTGCTCCCAGTGTTCTGGAGTAATTGTCTCTCTGTCTGCCTTTGATAGCATCAATTGAGAAGCCTGTGTTGTCTCCTAGGTTGCTAAGTGCCTAACAAGTCTATGTTTCAGAATTAAGTCAAAGCCAAAACCAAAAGAGATATCTTTGAAACCACTTTGCATTTGAGTTACCTGCCTGTAACCTGAAGTGCCTTGTGTCAGCCTAGAGGTGTATAGAGATTAAAAAGAGTTGCTCACTAAGATCCTTCCTGCTGTAAAAACCTGTAAAAGCTTCAGAAAAACAGTTGTAGCCTGGAGAAAGGCACCCACCTCTCCTTCCACAAAAATTACATTTCCAGCACACACATGCAGAGGCGGCTGGAAGGACTTTGTCATGAACTGCCCATTCTGATTATCCCAATGACCTATCTGTGAGTGCATAGCAATGTGATGCTGTCTTGGGGTGTGTTAACTAACATCCATAGGGCTCAGATCTGGAGCTCAGGATCCAGATCCAGTTAGTGGTGGTGAAAAGATCTATGCTTTATGTGCAAACAGCTATTCTCTCAGGTTTGTGGAGTGAAATATCTGTCTCATGGGTGGACGGTAGGAAAAGAATTTGTAGATGTTTAAATGCGGGATGAAGCCATAGCTGGAACTGGCTTTGTTCTTCTTGGGTGATGAAGATGGATAAAAGGTGTCTGGCAATTTATCTGCAAGAAGGGCTGTTGTAGCAATTAGCTTCTAGCTTTCAGTTCACAGTTTCTACTCATTATTTCTGATAAATAAAGGGTGCTTAGGATCAGGAGTGCCTTCTGAAATGGAAGGGCTTTAACCATGACACTTGTGCATGCAAACACAAGTTGAAATCACTGGTACAGTGTTTGCTTCATATCACCACAGTTCTACCATCTGTTAAATTGCTTCAGCTTGGTGCTCTGCCAGGTCACGTTCCAGTGAGCATGACGTGCATAGCCTACCTGTGGCCTTAGGTAAGCGGAGTAAATTCACTCTTCTCCTTCACCACCTTCTTGCTTTCTCTCTGGTGCTTTGCATGACAAGATGAAATGTGTGCCACTGGACTGGAACAAAAGAGAAAGCCAATTGCAACTTAATATGATGAGGACGATGAGGAGAAGGGAAAAACCATTCTGAGTTGATCAGAGGTCTATGAATCTTAAAAAACATTGCTCAGCTTGTGCTGAAAAGTTCCACAAAACTGAAAAATAATAATAACCCAGAACACATCCATCAACACTCCAAATCTTCCTTTGATTAAACTGCTTGGAATTCTACTTGGCAATGATAAACAATGTCATTTGAAAAAGGTCACAAGAACCATTTTCAAATTCACTCGTCTGGAATAGATACGTTTTTAGATTGCTCAGTTGTAGTGTATTGATCACCACAGTGGTTTCAGAGCTCTGCATTTCTGATAAAAATGCAGGTGGATGGCTGTAGGTCATAGGCTCAAACATGTCTGCACCTTGCCATGTGCTTACAGCAGGGCCACAAAAGGAATGCCCTCACAGTAAGGTAAGTGCATCACATGGGCTACTCCAACATCCCCTGTGTCATCCCCTGTGAGGGAGCTCAAACTGATCCTTCCATGCAAATGGGGCAGCTTCTTGCCATTAACCATGGGATAAGAGTGTGCACATGCATTGCCTCAGAAGAGTCAGTGCATTGGATCATCACTCCAGCTTGCCTCATGGTAACTGTTCTTGCCTGTATTGTACGTTTGGATCCTGCAATGAGTTACTGGTTTAGACTGAGGCAACCAATCTTCCGAAGCTCACAAGCCACATACTAAAATCTTCAGCTGTCAAACAGCTACAAGGCATGCACCCTGAGGTCCAAGATGCCAAGAGGAAGGAGAGTTCCAGGAGTAATTCACAGGCAGGATGAGCCAATGGCTCCCTGAGGGTTCCATGGCTCCACGTGTGTGTGACTGTGCTGGGTTGACAGCTGAATGCATAGTAACTTAGTGCTATTAGCAATGACTGACCCTACTTGCTCCATTAGGATTGAATTAACCGGCAGCCCCCGTACCAATACAGCGCCTGTGATTGTGCAGTGGGACACTGGCCAGAAAGCTGTGTTACTTCTTTGAGTATCTGCCTACAGCTACAGCTGAAGAACCTCTGCTTGGCAACACCTGTAGTCTAAAGGGTGTTCCTCCTGCTTTTTAAAACACAACCAAAATGAGCAAACAAGCTCAATCTATTTGCTTTCCAGCCATCCCAAACTCCTTTTAACAGTCTAGCTCTATCCAGCTTGTTGATATTCTGTCTTTGATGTACAAAGAATAAATTCCAGCTTCCTCACAGAGGCCTGAGCATTAAGGCTTCTTTATCCTATGTGAGAAACTGTTCTTTAGAATTGGTGATGCACTTGAGCTACTGAAGTTATTACTTGGCTATCAGACTAACTGGCTGCAGACAAATAGGTGGAAAATTCTGTTTCGTATTTTCTCTCTTCAGCATTAATTGAAGCACTGGAGCCTGAGAATGGAGCAGCTGAGCTGCAGGACTACAGCCTGAGATAATTCACACAGTGTTTTAAGTCCCCTTACTCAGCACTAGTAGAATTCCTGCCAAACCCTATTACTCCCACCCAAAGCTAAATTAACTTGCCTCTGTAGCAGTAATGTTTTTGCTCTATTTCAATACACACTAAGGGAAAATGATTTTACCAAGTAAACCTCTATACTTGTCTGCCTCCAAAGTTTCATGATTGGCTATCTATAGATAGGTACTGAAGTACACATTTCAAACCACTAGCCAAATATTTTAAAATACATCTGGTTTTGAACTGGATATTTATTGTCATTGCCCAGCTAGGTATTAAATGCCATAGAGTGTATTTAACCTTTTAGAAAAGTTTAACCACTTCTATAAAAAAGGAAAAACGACTGTTGCATGCTGTTGGGTGCATTTTAGGTCTCAGTCTCCTGACATACCTCAAGGCAGAAAATTGCGTCATTGAGGTGAATGGATGAAGAACATGGTGGAGAATTTGAGGTCCAAACTAAAACACTGGCTTTCAGAATAGCAGAGATAGTGGGCAGCAAAGAAGGGACTTGTTAGCCTCATCTCCATATTTGAACAGTAGGACAGAGCTAAAATTGCCAAAAATCATGTCACTTTGTACACACATCTGCTTTGCACATGCAGTTCAGCTTGCCAACAGGAGCTGTCCTGGCATCAAATTCCCAGCTTAGTGTATCAGCACTAAGGGAGCAGCATAGAGAAACCTTATTCCTTGCATCATAATTGAACTGGTAAGTCCTGATGCACATAATGTTAGGGATAGGCTGGAGAGTATGGAGCTCTGTCTGGGGACAGGTGAGTAGTCAACAGAGAGCTTAAGGGTCAAGGTTAAAGGCAGAATGGCAATAGGAGACATTACTGTAGGGATCTGTTACAGGCTGCCTGATCAAGGGGAATACGCGGATGAAGCATTCTACAGTCAGATAGGAACAGCCTCATGCTCACAGACCCTTGTTCTTATGGGGGACTTCAACCACCCTGACATCTGTTGGAGCAATGGTATGGCCGGGTGTCCTGGGTTCAGCAGTAGCAGTCATTTTTTCTTCTTAGTAGCTGGTGCAGCACTATGTTTTGACTTTTGGCCTGGGAATGGTACTATGTTTATAGTTACTGCTCAGAATATTTAGTCTGACCAAGGACTTTG
>JAVHNF010086846.1:0-15405 GCA_034783455.1 Micropsitta finschii
ATTTAGAAATAGGTTTTATTTCACCATCGTGTTACTAACTTTTGTAGAGAGTTTTGTTTGGGAAGCAAAGAAAGGGATAGGCGGCATTGGGTACTGAAGCCCAGACAGCCAGGCACAGAGTCTAAAAAGCCATCTAACAGTTTTCTTTCTGAAAACATATCCCCATTAGTATGCAGTGTTTTCACTGCTGTAATAATAAGAGCAATCATGATACGAGCAAGTCCGTCTCTTTGCAGCCTTCCCACGCGGGATGGAGCATGACAGCCCTTAAAGCATTTTAGATATTAGCCTGAATGTATGCTGCTTAGCTAACCATGGTTCAACTTGCTCTCCATTTTACAGCTTCCTGGATATCCTTCTCAATTGGGTTGGTGACAGCTTAAAATGTGAGACTTGGGAGGGGGGGAGATAAAAGCTTAGCAAAAGGCTTTTTGTGTGTGTATTTAAGGGGAAGTTTTATTACACTTGGTGCTGGAGAGACATGCCATGCTATTTTCTGTTCCTACGATTTTAGCATTTGCACTCTGTTGTACTGGCAGCACCCAATCCATAACATTGTCTTGCTGTTTCCCACTCTGGAGGGGGAAAAAAGAAACAGAAGAATACAGATTGATGGGTTTGTCTTCTGACACCACCATTTTGGTTCTGAAACAGTAAAAGAAAGCCTTTTTTTCTCAGTGATAAAAAAGTTCTGTCTAGAACGTTTGCTTTTATACACTCGTGCCTAGCCACAGACCGACATGCGCGCACACAAGCAGAGGCTCTTGCTGAGGTGGCTATGATCTGTTTTTAATAGTGGTACTTCTTCTCAAAGTGTCATTTAAAAAAGCCATCAGCAGTCATGTCATGCATCGGGATGAATTTCTAAATGTAAATGAGATTCTCTCAGTAATTTATTTACATTTGTTTTCAGCACAACAAATGAGACATCACGTAGCTTCATAATTTCCCATGACCGAGTCACCAGCATGAGGTGTGTAATTTACCCTGATTTAAGATGCTTATCTAGAGGTTCTTGCAACAATACCTGGTGGGCTTTTTTTCTACTACTTTCTGCTGGCTTTTAACTCATCTACCTCCTTCTCTGTTTTTCAGTTGAAAAAGAATTATAAGTGTCTCTTCTTCTTGAGGCTTTTTTTCAGTCCTGCTGAGAGGGATGGCTTTGTTGCCTTGTTTTGTATATTATTTTCTCTGCTATTTCCTTCTTATTTGGTAAAAATAATAGGAGGCTTCCAGAGCATATCTTGATTTACAGTCTGATGGTGCAGGAAGGCAATGCTGATTGTGGACATTTCTGATGGGAAAATGTTTGTCCAGACATGAAGCATGAATGGGAAGCATCCTGCAGTTGTTGGTTCTCTCCCTTTTTCACATACTAAATCTTAGGCCTGGTCTTGGCTCTGCTACTGACTTGGAGTTTCTGATCGGCTTTAGTGATACTTGGGTTGAGAGGGGATGTGAATGCCAGTTTTTAAATAATGTGGACAGAGTCATGTACTACAAAACTGATTTATTTTAAGCCTGTAGTTGGAACATTTAGATATCTAACTACTTGCTTGAGTGTTTCAGGTAGGTAGATGATTAAAGCTGCAATGTACTATGCATACAGTTTTGTACCTCTTGCTCATACACTCAGTTAAGGCTTGACTGAAAATCAGGGCAGTATCTTTTGCTACTTTACAGGGTAACCACGCAAGAAGAACTGAGAGGCTTTGCTGAAAGTTACTGGTAGTTCAGCAGCAGTACAAAATGCTATGCTATATAACTGTGCTGTGGCAAGTTTGGGATGTTATCATGTTATCATGCAAAAATGCATCCTTATGGAGATCCGCAGGATTAACCGTATGCGGGTGATCTTTTCCTCACTGACAAAAAGCATGACATTTCGTTGTGTTAATTCCCAAAGAAAAATTCAGTGTATTCCTTTAAACTGAATAAGCATACTCCAAAAAAGAGTAGTTTTGGGCCGGGTTTTAATGTGCATTGTACATACTAGGAGTTGTACATACTTTTATTAGTTGAGATTTAATTTTTGGCCTGCTGGCCATTCCCTTAACATTGCATGGGTTTAGCACCAGATTGTGCTGGTGGCCTGTCTATGACCAAATTATTTACAGAGCTGCAGTTAAATTATACAAATCTTCCAGACAAGCAGTGCTCTGGGCAAATTATTTCATCAGAGTTATTTTCCATGGTGTACTTAAGCAAAAGCTTACAGGAACAACATGAATCTTTTTTTGGTATGTGATTATGCATATGTGGTAACAGCCACCTTGTCAGAAACAGCTAGCTCTCTACCTGGGAAAACAGAAGTAAACCAGGATATGAAAATTAATGATCTCTGTGCTGTCCTCAGTTTGAAGCACCAGTTTTATGTTACGAAAGTACAGGACTGGGGCCAGTAGTAGGATGGAGGATGGTCATTTCTGTACACCGTCAACACATTCAAGGCCTTGTGACTTTAGTGTTTTTCTCTGTATACTCAAACACAGCTTTGTGCTCTTGTAATAAGCAGGTCAGCTGACTTTACTAGTTCTCTGTCACATCCAGGCCCAGTGGTCACTGTCCCCTTTTACTGGGAAGTACATTTGTATATCTAAAGGCAATACTGGCTTTTACTGTGTTACCCGCATCTAGCAAGACTTGAGCTGCTGTATGATTATGAGATGTACAGAGAGAATATAACTCCTAAAAGCAGCCCTAACTCCCAGCGATAACTGGCATCCTTTCAAACTCTGTTCCAGAGTTTAGAAACACAGTTTGGGTAGAACATACATATTTGGGTTTATATGTAATGGCCATACCTACCAGGTGAAACCATACTTAACTGTAGTGGTTCACTTGGAGAAACTTTGGCATAGATCACTATTTAAGGACTCTGGATGCAGTGTGTGTTTAGCTCAGTGGTTTTTATCACTGCAGATTTGTTTAGTTGTTACGTGAGGACTGCACAGGGTGTGTGGGCCAGACCTGGGGACACCACTTGGCTGTTGAGCTTGGTGGGCTCAATCCAGGCACACGAGAGATGGGACTGCAGTAGCTGGAGTTTCATTATGTTGTCTGAGGATTATTTTGATTAGCAGGATGTATCTGTGAAAGCTGGGTCTCCTTCACTTGCGATCCATAGCAGATGCAACTGTGATTAAGAGCCCCCTTAATTTAGAAATGCTCTTAAAGACAGGAAGATACTTACAGCTGCCTTTGTTGACCAAATGGAGGAGCTAGGCTCTTGGGGCCCATTAACAGTGCTGCCTAGATGGCCACTGCTGCACAAATACTGGGAATTAAGTTTCTGAAAACCCCAGACCTGGGGTTCTTTGGAGCTTCTTAGCTCCAAATTGTATATCTCACCAGTTCTTTACTCCCCCAGTTGTAATCCATATCTCACTTATTGCTAGAGTCAACAGTCTAATGGTAACAAAAAACACAACCTTTCATCATCTATCGATTTTCAGTCTTTAAAAACTGACAGTAAGCTTTTTTTTTTTGTCCAATTTTTCAATAAATAGGAACATTTATTGGTTTTTCAGTTTTATTGTATTACATTAGGTTATATTTTACTGCTTATAGTGGGTAATGTAGCACCAGGAGACATGTTTACGCTCAGCAAGTAACTTTTGAAACTGCATAACTCAACTGAGATATGTAAACAAATTTGTAATGCTAGTTTAATTTAGATTACAATGCAGAATACTCAGGCTTGAGCTCATTTTTCTATTTATTCCATTAAGATCCTCTAGCTAATGGAGGAGAATTGCCATAAAAATAATTACAGTAGAACATCAGTAAAGGTGAACATCTACAGTCTTCTCTATCTGAGAGAGAGGGAGGAATTTTGTAGTTAAATAAGCATCACAATACATGGGTTTCTTTCCTAGAAATCTGCCACAGACAATGTTGTACAGGTTGGGCAAGTAATAAATTCTGTCTGTGTGATGCTGTGTGTCAAAAGATGTGGCACGAACATCTTTCTCAGTGACCTCTGTTACCTTCTCTCTCCTTTTAAACAAGGAGACAAACGGGAATATGATTTAGCCCTGGTAGACTTTGGGATGTGGATCCTGAGTTGCCTCCCCACTACCACCTGCCTTCATGGTAGGAGATATCCTGGTGGGTTTTTTCCTTTCCAGAACCTGTCAGGAAACCCTGAAGATCAACAGTTGCCTCTTGCTTACTCTTGTGACGAGAAATGGCAATTTGATGATATTTTTATCCCTGGTGTAGAAGCAATTTAAACTTTTTTAATTAAGAAGCAGCTAATTTCTTTTTGGTGGCATTCAGCCCCACAGCCAAAGACAGTAAGGTCTCAGTTGTTTCCATTCTACCAGCAAAAAACCCGAGGTGGAGGTGCCATTGTTGAGGTAGGGATGTACAAAACAACCTCTGCTTTAAACCAGCTGTTCCACTGCACCTCCTGCAAGGCACAGGCTCTTTCTCATGAGTTACTATGGATCTTGCTGTCATCTCTGCTTCACAGGATCTGATGCACAAGGAGTTAGTAGATATCCGGTGGCCAAAGCCAGTTATATTTCTCTTTGTATAAGGAAGTGAAGCATGTAAAATTAGAAAGCAGAACCAAACTTGGAATTCTCTAATTTTATGACTAGTGTGTGTGTGTTATTTTCCCATGATCCTTAATTACATTCTGCTCTGGAGTGGGGAAAGGGGGGATGCTAATCTAGTGCACCAACTGGGGGAAAACCAAACTGTTTTACAGGGGAGTCTAGATGACAGCACACAGCAAATGGAAAATTTAACATTCATATGAAAGTAAGCTAGGCAAGACCAATAGAAGAGAGCCAAAAGGACTGCAGCAAGAGGAATACAAGGGCTTTAAGGAAACCAGATTCTCTATTTATTGAAATATTACAGGTGACCTTTAACATGGTGATAGGATGTAGATTTTGTAGGGCAGCACCAAGGGAGATGGCTGTTACAAAGGGAATGTGTGATTGGATTCAGGTTCATGAGAAGCTAGGTTTAGAAGAGAATTGGCCTTCCCTCTTTGAACACATAATATAGTGGAATACGTCTCATTACACAGAATGGAAAGAGGCTATTGTTGGGACTGCTGTTTGCTGTACTTGCTGATGAGTTTCCAAGGGGTATTTTGATATTTACTGTAGAGATGCTTCCAGTGGGTTGGAGATGTGACTAAATGTGAAGCTTAGTTCTGTGAATGTACAGTCCTGCTCTCTGTGAGTCTGCCTTAAGTTGTATGTTCAGTATCAGTCTGCAATAGTAAATACAATATAAATAATTTGTAGGAGTCCACCAGGGCACAGAGTTGTGGGATACTCTTTGTCTTCTGTCACTGGATAAAATAGTCTTTAAAGAAATTGTTCCAACTTCCAGTCAAAACCTTAAAGCCAATGAACTGGGTGGACACTTTAAATAGAATCATAGAATGGTTTAGGTTGGAAAGAACCTTAAAGCTCATCAAGTTCCAATCCCCTGCCATGGGCAGGGACACCTTCCACTAGAGCAGGTTGCTACAAGCCCTGTCCAACCTGGTCTTGAACACTGCCAAGGATGGGGCAGCCACAGCTTATGTGAGTAACCCATGTCTCATCACCCCCATAGTGAAGAATTTCTTCTTAATGTCTAATCTAAATCTCCCCTCTTTCAGTTTAAAGCCATTCTTCCTTGTCTTGTCACTACATGCCCTTGTACAAAGTCCCTCTCCAGATTTCCTGTAGCTTCATTTAGGTATTGGTACCCGTTTGCTGGGGTATAGCAAAATTGGGCTCTGCCCTGTTCTTTGGTTCTGATGTTTTCTTCATTCCCTTGGCTGAGAGCTGGGTCACAACACAGTGCTGTGTTCTTCTGCACCATGAGAGCTGAGTTTCTGTGCAGAACTAAATGTCTTTGACAAACAGCTTGACTTAGCAGCACTGTACGCTTACTCTTTATTGGAGTAAGGGATGAGTGAACTATTTAAAACCAGAATTCCCAGGGCAGTGTTCTAGTGTCATGTTTGAAAGGCAGTGGAGAACCTGACCTGAAGATATCTTGTGTAAATAGAGGTTTAGGCACAGGTCTTGCCTTTTCTCTGAATTCTTTTGATTCTTTTTGTTTGTTTGTTTTGGTGGATAGTATGTTCCAAAGAACCTAAGTTCTTCTGTGGGATGAGGATGAGTGCAACTATGAGATGTTACAATCTGACACCTTTGAGTGTCATTGTAAAGGCATCTCTCCTGCTCCCCAGTGGTGCTAACCCATGATGTATAATCATGGAGCCAATGGGGCAGGATGTCTTGTATTCTGCAACAGCTGTGACTGGTGTGGATCCCTGGGGTGCTGCTGAGGATGAAGGAAACCACTGTGTGCTCGGATGTATCGATTACGAGCAGATCATCACTCAACACCCATGTTATTGTCACATTCTGGGCAGTTTACCTCTGCTCCCAGGAACACTTGTAACAGTGAGCTTCAATCTGGATTCCAATTTGAAATCTAACTTTTATGTGAACCCTTAGGGAAAAAAAGTTAAATTGTGCTTTAAAAAAGAGAATGAAAGGTGGAATTTACTGTGAGGGTGGTGAGGCACTGGAATGGATTGCCCAGGGAAGTTGTGAATGCTCCATCACTGGCGGTGTTCAAGACCGGGTTGGACAGAGCCTTGGGTGCCATGGTTTAGTGTGAGGTGTCCCTGCACATGGCAGGGGGTTGGAACTGGATGATCTTAAGGTCCTTTCCAACCCTAACTATTCTATGATTCTGTGATTCCGTTTGGAGCATCCTCTGCAACCTGGTACTTGTTACCACTCTCAGCTGCACTCATCTCATGCCCAACATCACACTCAAGCCATACAAAGGCCACTTGCTATCATTTACATTTTTCATTAGCCTTCTAAAGTAGCTGCTCAAAAGGTACAGTGGCTTTCTTAGCTGCTTGAACTCTTTTGGAAGGCTGTCATTTTGGATCACTAGTCTACCAATGGGCTATAATTGTTATGCAAAACACTGCACAAACATAACTAATTGCACAATTAAGATTGCTTTCTCCTCATCATTCCATGCATCATACTCCTCATTCACACCTATAGTCAGCATCTGGCATTAACAAAGTCCATGTTTGTCGCATTAATACATTCCTTTTGTAGTGAAAATGCCTTTTGTATATCCCTTTGTTGCTTAAGGGTCCTGTCAGTACATTCAGTATGCCTGAAAATGGTGTTTAGAAAGTCTTGTAGTAGACATCCCTTTTCTGAATGTTTAATGGGAGAGTAGTGCAATGCTCCAGGATAAAAACAACTCTTAGAGCTCAGAAAAGGGACTTGATCCAGATCAGTAAAGGACTCCCCCTTAACAATGCTGAAGTAAGTAATACAGTGTTTTGCTACTTTTTAAAATCTGAGGCAAACAATGCAGGGATACCTTTTCTTCACAGTGGACATTTCAAGGTCATCAGTTCCATTAAGCTGATGTATCTGCATAATGACTTCATTCTCATAGTCCACACCAAAACCAAGCAAACCAAACCCCTGTTGAAAAGTGCAGGAGGTAGCAGGGAAAAGTCCATGTCTGTGAAGCAAAACATGAGAAACTGCCTGGTACTGTTACTGCCAGACCTAGTTCTTGAATGTAGTGATGGTGTGTTTGCACTCATGTAAAGGCAAGCTGACAGAGTCTTGGATTGGAAGCCTGCAGAGGTCTGCAGCACCATAATTCTTCTTGGGATAAGGAAATGATGTAAGTATCTTCTTCTGAAATTGTTCCCCACAACTCTTTAAAGAAATAAAAACCAAATAGAAAATCAATTTTTAAATGACAGTGAATTATTGTCATTTAAGGATCTGTAGTTTTGTGTCAGGGAAAAAAATACAAACAACCAAACATGGTGTACTGTATCCTACTTTTCTGAAGCGTTACTGAATGTACCAGTCATTGCTGGGAACAGGGAGTCCTTTTAATGCTAGTCAGGTAATATGTCATTCTCTCTGTAAAAACTCCGCAGCAGAGACATGAGTTATATACTGATGTAGCTATCAGAATATCATGTGGTAGCACTAATGTGAGTCACTACAGTGGAGTTTGCCCCATTTGAAATTTTTACATAATTAAAGTGAGTCATTGTCCAAATTGTGCCAAAGTGCAGATGTCTTTAATTCAACATACGCGGTTCAGCTTGCATATGCCTTCCATAGGGTGAGCATCTTCTCCTTTGTACACAGCCCGGCGTTAACTCTGGTCTGGGAGCCATTTTTTTTCACCATTCAGTGTGCAATGCTCCCATTCAAATCTATGGCAGCTTTGGTAAAAACAGCTTCAACCACCAGACCTTAAAGAGACCTCTCTGCTTCATTTTATGTTCTACTGATAATTCTTTAAATGCATGTAGTTAGATCAAAACAAGTGTATTTTTGTTTCTGTGGTAACAAAGGATACGGCATATATATCCCGGTGAAATACATTCCATTGCTTTCCATGACATCTCTCTCTGTACCAAGGCAAAGACCAGAGAGAGGATTAGAAAGGTAAGGCAAGTTTCTTTGAGGGAAAGCAGACCGGATATAAATATTCCATAAATATTTGACTTTTAAAATGATAAACTGCAAGGTGGTGGATGGTTTACTACTCAGGGGTAATTAAACCAGATGGTTTTACCTAAGATTAAAACCACCCTCCATGCAGTTAGCTGCAGCGTCAACGTTTCTGAAGATTTTGTACATCATTTGCTTTTTGAGGTCAGAAGATGATCATGTCTGAGTCATTTGTCTGAAGAGGCGGTAGCTTTTCTTTCCTTCTTTCCTCCCTTTTTCCTTCTCCTTTCTTCCTCCTTTCCTACCTCTTTCCTCCCTCCGCTTTCCTCCTGCTTTCCTCTTTCTTTCCTCTGCTCTCTCTTTTTATCTCTTCTCTCTCTTTCCTCTCTCATTTCCCCTTCTCTCGTTCTTTCTCTTTTTCGTCATCTTGTTCCCCATCTCTTTCTCCCTCATTCTTTCTTATCCCTGTCTTTCCCCTGTTTCTCAGCTGCAAATCTCATTGTTCTTCATCTAATGCAGAAATGTAACAAAAATGTGGTTAACCATCGCATTCAGAAATAGCTCATAGTTTTGCTGGGCACAGAAGGAAAGAACGGGCATGTAAGGAAATGTTGGAAAAAATGTCTGATTAACTCATGAGAGATAGTGAAAATGGCTCAGGCTGCTCTGCTAATGTCTGAGTCACTCAGTAGATGCTGTTTTATCTTATTTATTAACATCTTCCTTAGTACGGACATTTTCTAGAATGTTTACTACTATAAATTCTTTCCCAGGAAGTGCAAAGTTGCATTTAAAACCACTTCAGTTTCACCTGCAAGTTGTTTGGGATGATGTGCCATGTGGTTGATTAACTTGCACTGATTTTCAGTCATTGCCAGTCCTTCTGTCAGACAAGTTTCGTGTGCATTACTGATTTAATTCAGATGGTTAGCACAAGCTGGAAAGTGGATGACTAGTTCATTTATTTGGGAGTTTCAGCCTCTCTCTACAAGCTCTATACTCGTAATAATGCTAGCAATAAGTATGTGTTCTTGAAAGGTAACCTTTGAGCCTTACACCCAGTTTTCGTTCTGAACCATAAAATGGTGCAATATCTTTCCTTGGAGCTCAGAATGGGAAGCTGTGTTACAGGAGAAACTTGTATATTTTGCTTAAAAAGTAGTTGTTCTGCTATGGAAAGACTGCAGCCTTATGTATGCTAGCCCATCCAGAGAGCAGCAAGACAAAGGGGTATGTTTCGAACACCCTCTGAGAGTCCTGAAAGCTGCCTTAATAGTTTATTGATGGCAGAGAGGAGGAATAAATTCCTCCCGTAGCCTCCCTCCACACGCTGCTCTGTTAATATTGCCAGCAGAGGAAGAAGGAAGTTCCCACACCTTCATCTGCTGCAGAGAAAAGACTGCACAGGTAAGCAGTCCTGCTTGCCAGGTAGATAAATAGTTAGACTCAGGAGCATGTTATTTTTGACACCGGCAGTGCCTGCTCCCTCTTCCTGTTAAAGTTTTGTGCCTTGTTCATGATCTCTGAGCTTGTTCTTGTTAACTTTTTCTTCCTCTCCAGTTGTAAAAACTAAAGCTGGGTGGATGTGCTCAAATAGTGAGACACAGTGTCCTAAATGATGTAACTCAGGTTTTGGGAGCAGGGTAACGGCAGTAGTGTGAGGCTCCTTTTAGAATAATTAATCTTGCTGAGAAGCAGGGTATAAAAGCCTGTGCAGAGCACAGTAATAATGTAGTTACACCATTTCCAGTATTTGTGTGCCCCTGCATAGCACTGCAGATCAGAGCAGGCGTGCCCATAATAATGGTCAAGGAATGATTTCATCTTTGCAGCCTTGTGCCAGGACTGTGATACAAAATAACGTGGGATTCATGCTAAAGAAAAGAGTGGCACTCACCTTCCATACTAAACTCTGAGATCATTAGGAATCATTTTTGCAAAGGAGAGATTTATGTTTCTGTTCATGAAGCCAAAGCCTGTTCTTGTGCCCTGTCACTGCCTGGCTCATCCCCATCCAGGAGTGAACTCTACTTCAGCTGCATGCACTTGCACATGTTAGGATTTCCATTTCAAAGTACAAACAATTCTAATATTAAAAAGGCTATTTTCCCAGTGGGAATATGAGTTGCATGAGCCGCTTACTTTTCTTTTTCGTCTTTTGATCGTATATGATAACACCTTTAGATCTCTCTACAACTTTTTCTTTTTTCTTGGCAGCATCACAGTGGACAAAATGTCAGTAGAAGTTAAAGTGGAAAGTGTCCATAGAGAGAGAAAGGTTCTCTTTCGCTACCCGCTATATAGTTGACTCTTCTGCTCTTTTCTGTTGGGGTTTAGTCTGCTGGGGCGCTTCATTGCTTGACTTAAATTTACTTATCTGTTAGACAAACAAGGGACAGCCTTGGCCATTAAGTAAATCTACTGATGGAGGGAAAAGGGATTTTCTAGAGCACCTGTGTGCCTTTCTGAGACGTGGAGTCCAAAAGTGTCTGATAAGGTAACCTTCAACTGTTTTTCTGCAATGACTTTTATCAATGAGTCCAAAGCATTGATATTTTCAGGCTTTATAGCTGAAGAGAACTGCAGTGTCCTTGAACAACCCACTAGGCAAAGGAACGGCATCTCCAATACTCAGCAGGTAAATTCCCATGTACCGTCATATGTGACTTAGTTTTTCCTTTCTCTCTGTGATGTCCAGTGGGTACCAGGACATTGGCTGTACCCAGTATGCAACACTAGGCTGGTACCCATCTCGGGATTTGCCTGAATTTGGTGTTACCCTCAGAATGTGAGCTCCTATATTGTATAGTGAGGATAATACTTTGCTGGGTTTTTTTGTTTTAACATTTTGAAAGGAAAATAGGGGTCTCATTCAGGTCTTTCCATTTTTGCATGATAGTACAGTTGAACAACATGTACATGTGTTAATTAAACATCCCTTCTTATCACTGTTTTGGTAAGTGTCCTGTAAATTTAATCACTATGACACCTCTGTACACATTACAATCCTTTTAAAGATCTACAGAAAAATCCTGGTGGATTATTCAAAGCACTAAATCACACAGAATTACAGTAGTTATTAGAGGCATTAAAATCTGTGATAAGAAGCTTTATCATGCATTTTTGAGGAGGCTTAGTCTTTATCAGAGATGACTGTAAATAGAAGTGAACAGTAAAAAAACTTGATAACAGGGTTTTTTTACAGTACATCAATAATCAGGTATTGTAACTACAGTATAATTACATAATTATTGCAGAGTAGATATCTACAGCATATTAGTTTTCTTGTTTTCCTATTATTACAACTACCTGCAAGACCTGAGCCAGCAAGGGGGCTTATTCTACTTCCATTTAGCCTGCATTTACACATACATACGCACACACATATTTACATTATATATGTGTTTTGACTGACTTCAGAGGACTTGAACGTGTTTACACAGAGGAGGAACAGGCAGTGTGACATGCTAAAGATGATACAGTCTCTTCTATATATATATACGTGTGTGTGTATATATATATATATACACGCACACATGAGTCCATGTGTCTGAACTCAAGACAATAAAGGAAGGGAATCAGATTTTAGCTGTGGTTATATTTAACTATCTTTTTATCCTTTTCCCTCCCTCTTTTTGGATCTGGAAAAGTTGTGGTATTCTTAATCACTTAGATAAACCTCTAAGTTACAGACCTACGCAGTGTGTGTTTATATTATATCTGTAGCTTATTTATCTCTGTACATCTGCATCTGAATACACATTAGATTAGTCTCTGTTAATTGTACTTGGGCAGTGTGTGCGTGCCTGTGTTTACATATTTCCAGTAGTAACCTGCAATGTTCAGTCATCTTGCGTGTAGGCTAAGTGAAGATAACCAGTTACGCCTGCCTTTCTCATTTAATGCTGTTTACAGTGTTAAAGGTTCCAGTGTATTACAAACAGGTGTGAAGCTGGCGGAAGAAATGTTCATGTTGAAATTAAGAGCCTTTCTTGTTAGCAAGTGCTGAAGATGTAACACAAAATATGGCCCTTGAGGAGTATGTAGTGACTTCTGTTCCTCACAGCTTTGGTAGGAGCTCGGTGATAACCTCTAAGTGCAGATTTGGGCAGTGCACCCCAAATAAACTACAGAGAGTTTGGTGATAATCCAAAGGAAAAGCACTGAGGGCGATAAGAGTGGGAGACCGTGTGACCTGTCAGGAAATACTGACGGTGTTGGGGGTGCTTATCCTGAAAAAGAGATGTCTGAGGGACAACATGGCAAAATGGAAAAGAAAGCCAGCAGTTTATTGTCCATGGTGAAAAAAGGGAGGGTGTGGGAAATAATAAAGTTTAGGAATCGTGGCTGTGGGAAGGTGACGTATTCTCAGCCTGCTTATGAGTGGGTCATGAGAAAAACAGATGGATTGCTCATCTGAAACAAAACCCCTATTCTGGAAAAGGCCTTGGAAAGAATCAGCATCCACATGGATTTACTGAACTACCGAAACTTCATTTCTATCAAGATTTGAGGGCAGATGCTGCACTGGCTGAAGCTGATGGCAAAGCTTCCCCTGGCACTGGTGGAACCAGTGTTAATTTACACAATAAAATCCCTAGGTTTTGTTCACTTTGAACCAATGATTGCACATGCCAGGCATAGTTTATACTGCTTAGTAAGAAATTGTACAGTGAGAATAATTGCATTTTGAAAAGTAGTGACCCTGCTGTTAACTTAAACTTTCTAACTACCATGCAGTTCCCATATCGAAGTCTAGTAGCAAGTATCTAGTAGCAAGTAAACTTCGTATACTCTGATTTCCTTTTCTTGTCCTTTTGACTGAGTAAAATGTCAGCTAATATATTTACTACCTAATACTTGCTGATTAGGGGACTCCTTGTGTAATTTTCAGGTGAAATAACTCAGATTTTTCTGTTTCTTTTTCCTACCTTGGTGTGAAAGAACTCTCATTGAGATACCAATATAACTTTATGATGTTTTCTAATTATTTTCTAGAAGAAATTTAGGGTTTATTTCTATAGGAGCTGACATTTTTAGTAAACAGAGAGTCAAGCAATGATCCAGTTGGAGAATAATTTACTTAATACACCAGAATGGTACAGGTTGATGTTCATGGCCCCTCTTCCACCCAGCTTATCATCAAATGATGTGCAAAATGCCAGATTGATGAGTAACACAGAAGCACTGCGCTGTCAGGACAGAAAGGTTCAGATCTTGATTTGGAGGACTGATTTGGAGGTTAGTTCTTCGCAAGTATTTAGGAGGAAACATGAACAGAAAGATGCTGAGGTTGCTGTTTGTGGCTGAGGCCACTTTCACACAGTCCAGCTAGTGTATTTACAGTGCTCATGATACAGTGCTGTGGGGTTTGGTCTCTCTTTCAGAGAGATGAGTGGTCTCCAGTGGTTATCTGAACACAATCACATAAGGGCTTTCTAAATTTCCTTTTAGACTCCTGGCATTTCTAATGCTAAGTATTTTAAGGATATGGTTTTCTAAAAAATTGCTTTATTTTAGAAAACAAACTTTTTACAGAGGCATATTAGAGAGGAAAGGGTACGATTATTAAGGGAGGGGAATTAATTGTGTCACTTCTGTGGGCATTAGGAAAATTGCCTCAGTTGAAGTTAAGAGGCAGCATGGGAGTATTTAAGTATAGGGTACCTGCAATGCACTTTATGATAGTCTTAGCTTACGACCTTATATCATTTTATTTCTCTATTAAAGCAAGACATTCCACGCTGAGACTGCGATTGTGCATGGAGTGGTATTTAGCACCTCATATCCTGAAGGCTGCCTGGTGTCCTGTGATAAAACAGGGGAGGGAATGTTGAGTACTCGACATGTTTGTATGATAATCCAAGAAATAAAAGGCTCTATCTAGTATGTGGTAGGATGGAAGATATGTAAATGAGATGGGAAAATGTCTAACTTGGATGTATGTTCTATGTGTTTTACCCATAAACCTATTTTAAACAGTACAGCAGGTGCCACAGTAAAGAGAATAATTTAAAAAGTAATTATGGGCCACCCAGAAATACTAGATCAAGTCTAGTATATTCTACTGCCTCTCAAGTCCCTGACTCCAGAGGTAGTAAAGACCTTACAGGTCAGTCCAGTGATGGTGCTTAGCATTTATGTGCTAATTTGGCATTTCACAGAGGAGTGCTCAGGTATCTAGGAACAGACTGCTGATTCAGAGAACCCTCCTGCCTTGGAGAGAACAGAAAGAGACCGATGGAAGATATTGTTTCTGAGTTTTATTTTACATGGAACAAGCTCTTGCAGCGGGAGCAAGAGGATGCCTTTGGAGTTTTGGAGGATGCCTGAGTTGTTTTCTGCATAGGAGCAAATTGTGATGCTGCCAGTGAGTACTCTCTTTAGCCTGATAACATGAATATTGCTGTGCAGAGACTTAGGCAGGGGTAGTTTAGGCTTCTAGATAGATATTGATGCATGTTACATGATCCAGTCCTTTTCAGAGATAACCTGGACTGTGAGTAGAGATGCAGCTCTAAGGTTTGTGAGATGGATATTTCAAGTGCAGGTGCTTTTGAGTGAGAACAAAGCTATCATGGGTATTGTATTGCAAACCAAGCACAGGCTCTTGAACTTTGTGGAGCCAGCTGTTTCTCACAGCAAAGATGATGTATGCTTATTGTCATGGTTCAAGCCCAGCTGGTAGCTCAGAACCACACAACTGCTTGCTCATTCCTCCCCCTTATTCTTCCCCCCCGCTCCCAGAAGGATGGGGAAGAGAATCGAAAGAATGTAACTCCCACGGGCTGAGATAAGAACAGCCCAGTAACTGAGGTATAACACAAAACTCCTACTGCTACCACCAATAATAATAATGATAAGGGAAAAGAATACAACCGCTCACCACCCACCGACCAATACCCAGCCCAAAGATCGG
>JAVHNF010086852.1:9673-19806 GCA_034783455.1 Micropsitta finschii
GGTCTCCACGCAGCCTTCTCTTCTCCAGGCTGAACAGCCCCAACTTTCTCAGCCTATCTTCATACGGGAGGTGCTCCTGTTTAATCTCAATAGGCAGTGCGTGTTGGGTTTTTTTTTTTATTTTTCTACACTTCTCCTCCCCCATCTACATTAAAATATTTCTTTAACTGTTAGAGATGTTCAAGTCCATAGGATGGGGGTATGAGGTATCAATATATAGAAATGGGGAGGGGAGTGATTGTGTGTGTGTGTCCTCTGTGAAGGTACGTAGGACAATGAAGCCCTCCTGTAGAAGGGGGAGTTGAGGCACTGCTGAGCCATCTTTGGTGGTGGATGGAGATGCTGGGGTTTCCCTGACATGGAGATTAGCCCTGTGGCATCTGCTGCTATGTGCTGGTCCTTGATGTGTGGCAGTAGCATTGGTGTGATATTACCCAGCAGGTGCTACCAGGAGTGATGGTAGTTACCTATCAGACTTTGGCCATACTCAGCCTTAGGCTGTAGGGCAGGCATGGCAGATACCTCTGAACCTCCCATCTTTTCATGGTCAGGGGCTACAAGGCACTTCTAACACTGCCCAGAGAGGCAGGAATGGAAGAAGGAGACTTAGTTGCTGCTCCTGTTACAGCATATGCGCAGCCTGGCATTAAACAGGCTGCTTTTGCTTACCCCAAACTGAGGACACACAAGAAGTGCAGGTTTGTTCTAGTATCTGCCTGTTCTTTCCCAGCCAATTTATGATGTTGATCCTAGCAGTGTGCTGTGTATGCTCATTTCTCTTTGAAATACAAAGCTGTTACCTTTCTGCCTTCCTCCAGCTGCAATTTGGAAAGAAGAATGAGGGAGGTACACAGGCATGGGAGTTGTGAACATGGATGTGGTAGAAAGAATTTTTTGTGGTATTATTCTTTGCTATAATACAGCAAATAATAAAGTGCTCTGTAGGCGTAACACTACATGCTCACTATGCTGGGAGAACTGGAAAAGGCTGAGAGAAGGAACAGTATTAAGAGAAAACAGTATGTTGCATGTTTGGTTTCTGTTCAAGAGCCCCAGTAAATAAGGAAAGTGAATAGATAGTGGAAGAAGATCCTGTATAGATTGTTAGTCAAATTGGCCTAAATTGCCTTGTCGTTTGAAAGAAAGCAGATGGAGAGGGTAGGATGTCTGGGGTCATTTGAACAGCACCTAAAGCAGCAAACCAACATAGATGTTTAGAGACTGAAGGTTTATTTTATTTTAATTTTTATCTTTTAAGCTCCCAGTGATAATATCCTGGATTGCTTTTTCATCCAGCAGAAGTGATAGTCACTGTAATATTGTGTGAAGCGTGGGATAAAAGAGAGAACAGTCTGAGGGAAAGAACATGTTTATTTTGATTAAGAAAAATCAGTGATTGCCATTCAGCTTTCTGAAGCAGAGCTGCATGCACTACTTATTTACTTTGTAGTTTTTCTTTTTTCTTTTATTTTTTTTTTTAAGACGTTTTTTGAGGAGTACATTAAATGCCAGGAAATAATAATTGGTTTATAATCCTTGAGTAAGCATGCTCTTTAGTTTAGAGCTGTTTAACTTTTTAGACTTTATCTGTTTTAAATCACAATGAATCCTTAGGTGAGTCCATAAAAGTACTTTCATAGATAACCCTGATTTTTCTTATTTAGTTATTTTCTTGCAATCACTGCTAAGCATGGCACTGTGAGCTCAGCAGCTGTGGCCCTCCTTTCACAAGCAGTGAGTTGCTCTGTGGGCTGCGATCTGAGCCTCTGAGCATCCTCCTGTTCTCTGATGGCCACAGAGAAAGCAGAACTGCTTGTGTTTCCACAAATGTGCTTATGTCCGTCTTGTCTCTGCACTCCATGCCTTGTGAGCAAATCTTACTGTGTGGATTGAGCTGCCCAAGTTGGGATTTAATATGGCTGAGATGCCATTGTCCAAGTATATTTGGGCTGGGTTTCTGTCTGTGGGTTTTTTTGCCCTTTTCAGAATCTACAGAAGTTCTCCTTGGCAGCAAAGGAGGTGTTCCGAGAGGCAGTCAAAGCTTGAAAGTTGTGCAAGGAGGACTTTTTTGGGAAGATGTGGTATTTCTTACTAATGTGGTCATGCAATTTGGATTTCATAGGGAATTTGCTTTGGTCCTCCAAATTGGGTATGCTGGTATCTCTGCCACGTGCTGGGACTCTGGTCATAGCCTGTCAGTCCTCTATCAGGTTACAGCATCAGTGTTGTCTTTGCAATACAGGTATTTAACCTGTAGGACAAACATTTTCTAAAGCATCTTGAAGAGTCACTGGGCTTGAAGTGGAATTGAGGGAGAAATGTAATGTTTTGTGAAATGCAGGTGATGGGACTAGGTGATCGAATAGTCCCTTCTGGGCTTAATGTCTGTGAAGTAGTAGAGCTGTTTTGCTGAGGGCTTGACTTTCAGGACTAAATTACTGCTGAGCCCCACAGCAGGATATGGCATGCTTTGGAGGCATTTTGCAGGCTAACAGAAAGATGGAATAATTACCAGTTGCAGAAATTATTAGAGGCTTTTTGTGGTATTGAGAGAATGCTAAAATAGATAGAATAAAATGGACCTTGTCCTTTTGTAGCTGCTGAAAGACTGCCAGGAGGCTTCCTGAAACAAAACATAAGCCCCCCATCCATCTCTTCTGCAGTTTTAACTTGTAGATTTATATTGTCAGAGCTGTACATTGCTTTTCATTTTTTTATGAGATTATTTTCTGCTCTTAAATATATTAATATATTTTAAAAGTTTTTAGAGGGTTCCAAACTGTTGTACTTTCATCAGATGCCACCAGTTTTTAATGATGACTTGCTGCTATTTTACTGTAAAACTAACAAATGCAGGAAGTAATAAATTTGATGTCTGAAATTTCACATTAGCTGGCTAAATTTCACTTTAGCAATGAAATGCACATTTATTACAATGTCCTTCGAAGTGCAGTACAGACTAGCTTCCTTCAAAGCAAAGGCAGTATGAAGTGAGAACCAGTGTAAGAGGAACTTTTCTGCCCTCCTTCTAATGTAATGAGTGATGATGTATGCTGTGTCCTGGGTGCCTGGTGAGATTTCCAAACTCCTGTCCTAATAGTTGCCATGTAAAACCAGCACTGCTTTATCAGTTGAAATGCAGGTACAAAAGTTCAGGTTTAGGTAATGTCACCTACTGTCATAGCATACTTAAGTATGGTAATTAACGGTGGTTTAAGAGACTTTTTCTCTCAGTGATGTTCCAAACACAATTTTGCAATGCCATTTCCATTTTTTGCTGTTTTTCTTTCAAAAGTTTGTATTCATGCTTCATTAAAAAAAAAAATAATCTGAATGGTGCCCTCTATGCAATGAAAATTACATCTTAAACTATAAAAAAAAAATCTTACTTCTGCATTTGAAAAAAAAAAAAAAAAAGCCACAAAGAAGAAAGTGCAGATCACTAGAGAGAAGCACTGAACTTTCTAGGCTCTTTTTATCCTGATGTAAGTCTGCTGAAAGAGCAGTGTCAGCCAAAACTAGTTCTTAGTGGAACTGAAGACTCGGATTCAGTCTGCAGGAGTTTTGGGTTTGGTGGTTTTTTTGACCTCCCAGTGTTCTGCATCTTGCATTGTTTGAATGAAGTCAATGACAAAGTTTGCAAGCTTCCTGTTTTCCTGGCTTTGTTCTTTTTTTTTTCTTTCTTTCTGTTTTTCCTTTTCCTTCCAATCTCTGCTGTTCCCAGATGCAACACAAAGGATATGTGCCTTCCTGATTTTCTGTTGGTTAATGTAAACGTGAAAAGAGAGCTGTCTTGTTACATGGGACCCACAGAGGGAGAGGTGGTGGTGATGTGCACTTACCACTACAGGAAGTGGTAACGGACTCCGTTATCACAAAAGAGTGTGGTATCATCTTCAGGTGGATGCTGGGAATGGCTATTTGTGAAATGTTTTGATTTTTCATAGCTATTGAGATTTTATCTGCTTGTCTTGTGTTGTTATCTACTAACCTATCTCCAAATCTCAAGACTGTGGGAGATGCAGCCTTAGTTCTTCAAATGCCAGTAATCCTTTGCCTTTGTCATTATTGTAGAAAAACATGAGGATGTGCACTGTGAAGGGTAAAATCTCTAAGATCAAATAAAAACCCTTCTGAATTTCCTTCTCTAATAACCATGAGTCATCTTTTTCTTGGGTCATGCTGCTTTTCCAATGCATTTTTTCCAGTGCTGTTCAAACTTGATAAACAGCATAAGCATACTGTTTTGTCTGCTTATTTTGTAACTTGGGAACCTGACTAATTTTCAGTGAATAAAGAGCTTCGTATGATGAAACTGCATAACAGGAACTGTTTTTTCCCACTTGATGGAAAACAATTTTTGCTCCTTCTCACTGTAGTTGTGACTCCAGCAGAAGCTTTCTTAGAAAATAGTTGAGATGTGCAGGAAAATATCTATTCTGTATTAGATTCATAGCTGCTTTTAAATTACCTATTTCAGGTACTATAAAATAAGGTAAATAGAAAGTAGAACATGTATCAAGTGTATTATTATTGAAAGGATAAAATAATCTTCCGTGACATACTCAGTTTTGTAGTCTTGCACCCTACACATGCTAAATCTCAAAGTTAATATCTTGGGATCTGGTCAATAGATTCATAGAATCATACAGTTTTGATCACGTTCTCAAAATCTATCTGCAGTTTGAACTCTAAGTATGTATTCTGAAATGATGTTTTCCCAAAGACAGTTTCACTTATAAGCATTCTAATATGATAAAGAAAGGCCTATTGTGAGTTTGGAGAGAAACAAGGTGAACTGATTTGCTGAAAATTGTTCTGGAAGTTACTGTAAATGTAAAAGTTGTACAGTTCTTGGAGCATTCAGTGATCCTGGTCAGCAGATTATTTTTTGAAAAACAAGAAGCTACTACACTAGAACTTTCAATTAAAAAAAAGTGTACTTTTATGTGAAAATATATCAGTCTTATAATTACTTCTTATTACTCATCTTTTCTTAGGTACTACTTAAGGAAGCATAGCTGATGTCGCAGTGTGAAGGACTGCTGTCAATGTGTTTTACCAGGTGAAATGGGAGAGAATTTACCAGTGTTGTCCCTTTCCTTCCTTTTTTTAAATGCATTGGCGGGGGGCACATGTAACGTGCTCTGTCTTGCTGGGACACAGACAACTTCTGGTTAGCCGAATGTCACACTGACATGCAGTGACAGGAGTTCACCACTAGGTCTGTCTGTCTTACTCAGAACTGGTCTTGACCTGATTTTTCTGTACAATCAATTCATATAAAACCAGATGCCAAAAATGTGTATTAACTGTGAATTAAATTCTTATCAAAATGGATTACCCCAGTTTGTGGTGAAACAAACAGCCGAAAAATGTTCCGAAAAATGTACCATCTGGCTGATAAAGCTGATTATCCAGAAGTGTTACTAAAAATGTCTGCATGTCTACAGAGGAACAAATAATTGGCCTTAGCAAGAAAAAAGAAATCCTGCTGTTATTTCTGAAAGTTATGCTGATTGATATGGTGATTTGTGGTCCCAGAATGCCTGAAGATGAGGAACTCGGGGGGGGGGGAAGGAGGTTGTTTATGGGGTGGTATGTCTTCTTCTATAGGTACGAGAAGGGCTGCATTATGACCCTTGTGTGTGCTCTGTACTTTCAGTCCTCTTGCATTCCAGCAATACTAACTTTTATAACCATAAAGCATAATTATCCTTAAGACATTCCTGATACCACTGTGGGAGCAATTCTGAAGCAAAATGACTATAATATAGCTAGATGAAGAACTTGGATGGTTTCTCTTAAAATTGCAGGGTAGGTCATGTTCAAAAAAGAATTAAATGAGGGGGGAAAATACACTGGAGCAGAGCCCAGACTCTAAAAGTAAATTGTTGAAGATTGTAACCTGGTTTCCTCAATGAGTATTAATCCAAATTGTGTATAGCAGATATGGCAGTGAGTAATAGTAGTTAAGCTAAGTATCAGGAGTCCAATTTCTTTCATATCTTTCTAGGAAATATAAGACCTAGTGTTGCATAGCAACAATCAAAGGTATAGCAATATTTGCACTTGAAAATGTTTAGTACTTTGGGAAGCATTAGATGGCTGATGAGATAGGTAGTAAGGAAATGGTATTATTCTCTCTTAGGACATTTGCTTAAATTCAGTCTTGGCTGTAGTGGCTAAAGACCATTAACATTTGAATAACTAGCTAGAGGTCTTCAAAATGATTTACTGGTCTCAGCCCAGTTTTCAGAGCACTTATATTCACATTTCAGAAACTATTCCTGTGATTGGCAGTGGTGGTGTGCTCAAAAGGCAAAGCAGATACAAGTAGCTGTGGAGGCAGCCACAGAGCTCCCTGCTTCAGAGTGCTTCTGGCTCATTGCAGAGGACTCCCTGCTCTAGTCTTACTGCCAAAAGAGGACCTGCAACTCTTCCTAGCTTAGGACTTTTCTCTACAGCTGTGTGGCAAACTTGAAAGCACATTATTTGTATTTCATAGGATCCTGATATTTTCTTTGCATTTTGTGTTAACTGTGTTTTGAGTAAAAATGTTTTCTATTACTTTTTTAATCTTCTGAGATGTTTCTAAATTGCTTTGTGTAATTTTCTCAGGATCAAGTGTGAGTTCCCCTTGAAAAGGTAAGAGTTCTCCAGAATTCTGCAATCTCTGTGGTATTAGTTTTCACACTTAGGAGGTCTCCGTTGTTCTCACTTGGCACACCTGGAAATAGTTGGTCTTAAAACAAGGAGAGCATCAGAAGAAGCAGAGGAGTGAAGGTGCTGGTACCCCGTGACAATGATTTAGAGTGCCTTAAATGTGATTTGGTAGTGCTGTTCTGACATTAGCTGTTTCTTGCTCAAAATTTAGCAGGCTCTTGTCAGAACAGCTTGTCAGATGCTCAGTATTGCCCTGAGTGCATGCTGTAGCTGGGCTAAGGAATCTCTGTGGTAAAGTAACTGTGAGCAAAACATAAAATCTGGCAGGTAGCAGCATACGACAGTCATAGGGCTAGTTGCTAGACTTTTCCTAAATGTCTATTTTTACCTTAATTTATTAGTATTTAGTGTGCTTTAAAGTAAGTGTATGTAGTAGATGATCTCTGGTGTAAATCAAATACAGTTGAGAAGTGTGAAGGGTCTCCAGGATGTCCTTTACCACATAGAGCTCTCTCTCGGTGCCAGTGCTGACTCTTCGTTTTCTTAACTGTCTAAAGTAAGTTTGGTAATGAGCTCCGTAAGAACATTTATAACAAGAGAGAGGTCCAGCCATAAGACCTACTGATCTTTAAAAAAATCACCTAATGAAGTATTCTGTCATTGACTCCAGTTCATTGCTTTAATATTGGAGACCTCGGGACATACCTGAATTAAATAGATGACAGATTTACAAGACATCTTAAACTTCTTCCTTCTGTAAAAATGCATCTTTGAATCTTTGAAACTTTTTAAAAGTTGTGGCCATTTCTGGATAAACAAAGATTTTACTAAGATTTTTTAAAAGATTTTTTTAAAAAAAAAAATCTTTTCTTAAAAAGATTCTTTTTTTACTAAACCTTTTAAAAGATTTAACTATTCTACTTCTGTTGCTTTTTCTTAAAGTTGAGAAATTATGCCTATGCCACTTGAGTAAGGTTTTTATTAGTGAAGTCACTCATATTAGCAAAGTAAATAAAAGAACACTCGTTTTGAGACTCCTGTGTAATTTGGAGTTTTTGGTAGAAAACTAGTCACCATTTCTGAGCTTAACTGTATTATCTGAACACTATGCCAGCGTGCGTAGAAGCTTGGAGATTTCTGCCTGCTCATATGCAAATATGAAGAGTAACAATCCTTACTAAAGACTGGGAACATAGCAGCAGATCCAAAGTAGTTTATGGACTGTATCATCGTGAATACAGTCTCATGAATTTTCTTTATTTTCTCTAGGTACTGCACAAAGAGTGTGTTTGCACATATTTAACAATTATTTTTAAAATTGGTGGATTTAAAATTAACATCTCTCTGAAGTGCTCATTTTTCTATCAATAAATTGCTGTTATTTTAGAAGATAGCTCCTTTTCCTTTTTCACCTTGTTAGAGTCCAACAACACTTAAAAATCCTCTTTCCCCTGAATATTTGATTTTTCTCACATTTTTAAAATCATGCAGGCACACATTAAATGGCTTTTTCTGCCAGTGCTTGAGAGAGAACATGGGGCTGGGAGGGATGAATTGTGAGTGGAAGCAGGTGGTGTCTGTAAGGTTTCTGTTTCCACAAGGAATTCTGCAATAGCCTGTTCTAAAATACATGAATGATTGTGAACTTATTCATATTTAATGATACCTGGAACCTAAACAATTTACCATGTATTCTTAAGTACCTTATTTTTTTCTCAGAGCTTCTAATGTGTTTTGTTTTGTTTTTTTCTTCTGACTATAAAACTTTTTATGGTGCATAGTTTTAAATATACTTTTGCGTATTAAATGTGAGAAGAGGCAGTTTTCAGCAGTGGTATTTTTGTTTAAGAGGAAAGTGATGCCTAAAAAAGTTCTATAAAATGTTGGAAATTATCCCCATACAAAGCACATGTGCTTTTTCTTGAAGGGGGAAATTTGAGCTCAATCCAAGAGATTGTGAAATTTCTATTACCTTAGTGACACTTGTACCTACAACAAAATGATTAATTGTGATCTGCTTTTAAATCTTGGGATCTGTTTCAGTTTTCCTTTAATTTCAGGACTATATGAGTACATCTTATTAGGTGTCTGTGGTTTTGTTCAAAATGTATTAGGCTCTGCAACTTCTTTGGCTTTAGTGGGAACTCTGCATGCCCCACACTATCTGGAAATCTGGTCATGTTCAGATAGATTCCTAAATACAGTTTTGATTTAAGTACTTATTTTAAGCACCTTTGGGCCTGACTTCTAAGTAAACTAGATCCAAAAGTAAAATGAATATTCTGTATGCGAGTACAATATCTTATATGTAAAGCAGGTAAGTTGGTGCACAAATTACTTTTTTAACCTTGGCTGAAGAAATTTGCTAGTGCTTCTTGGCCTTTACAATAAACTGTTAGAAATGTATGCAAAAACTTGGAGAGATTCATAGAACTCTTTGGGTTTTGGCTGCTACTGTACTTCAGTTGTGTTTGCATGAAGTGCCCTAACTTTGAATTAATTTTTGAATGAAGTTATTTTAAGGTAACATTTTTAGGTTTTATTGATTTTTGCCTTTTTTAGTCAATTTTGTAGCAGCTAGAGTTCTTGTTTGCCCAGTGTATACCAGGTCTGATCTCATGCCTATATGTATCTATATATGTTTATAAACTTACTTTTTATACATAGCTCAACTTAACTTTTATGTAAGCAAGCTTAAATTCTGTTACTTGGAAGAAGAATTTAGTTATGCATCAATGTATCTGTAGGTGGCTTTCCCGTATGGGATTAGGACTTAAATATGTAAGCCTAGGTTTCTGAGTTTACAGAGTGAAAGGAAGAGATATTTTCACTGGAAAGAGCTACTGCTAAAAACCAAACAAACGAAGCTTCCCGCCGCCTCTTAGTCCATTAAGCCTATTTGTGAGCTTAAGCATATTATAGAAATATGCTTTCCTTTTTTATTGATATATAGAAATAATGTTTTCCTTTTTTATTTTATACATTCTAAAAAAATAGGGTAAAAGTGGTAATAGCTATCCTTTTTTTCATTTTGCTTGAGTTTTCATATGATTCTCACAGAAAAGAATATTTCTTTTGCTTTGAAAAATGTGCTCATGTTTTCGAAGGATTCTACATTAAATGCACATATATCAGATAAAAAGTACATTTAATCTGTTTGGTTACATACAAGATTCACGTAAATGAAGTCCTACTCTCAGAAAGCTCAGAAGATAAAATAAGGGTTTTTTGGTGTACAATTTCTATTAGTAGTTAGCCATTTGAAGTGTTTGGAGCTATACAACTTCACATGAATGGTATGAACCCCCTAAAATAATGGAACAGGGGTTGAGTGAACTAATGCAAGAATTTTGCGACTAGTGACCACTTCTGTGTAGATTAGTGGCTGTCAGTGACTTCATAGAGGCTAGTGATATTTGAGGGATGGCCAGTATTTTAGGGCCCCACAATGTAAAAGCAGAAGGATG
>JAVHNF010086860.1:1051-14697 GCA_034783455.1 Micropsitta finschii
TTGAAATTCATGAGTTTTGCACTGGCCCACCTCTCAAGCATGTCCAGGTCCCTCTGGATGACGTTCCTTCCCTCCAGCGGCCCGCGGGTTTCTGTATGTGATGATCAGCGTCCCTGGTAGAGGCCGGGCGGAGCGGGTAGCAGCCCTGCAGCAGCTCCTTCCTCCCTGATTTACCTCAGGTTACTCTGGGGGCAGAATAGGGCAAACGGGGACCTCGGTTAGGAGAGACAGGTAGGCCTTTCCATAATCAGTCTGGGAAGTCGTTGTCCGACGGCGTGGGTGCAGTGACACCCAGCCACACATTTGTATTGGGGATTACCTAACACCGAGAAGCCCGTGCAAACTAGGCCAGCAGTTTCCAGCTAGGGGGAAGGGCAGTGTCTCAGGAAAACACTGTGATGCTCCAGCCTCGGGATGAAGGATTTCTCCTCTGTAGCTGACATGAAGAATGTAATGTTAATTTTTTGTCAACAGGGAAAGAAGGTGTACGTTGCCAGAAACTAGGCTTAGGGAAATGAGCTGGGAGATGTAGGGAGTCCCAGCAAGGAGCTGGATTTGCAGGGGAGGGAGGGTGGAAGCAGAATCAGCTTTGCTAGGGCTGGCGTTCAGCTCCTTTTTGAAGAAGAGACCATATGGCTTGTTCTTCTGAAGGAGGGCAGTGCCTTTTACATCAGGGTGTAGATGTCTGAGGCAGGCAAGACAACCAGTTTCCTTTTGGAGCTAGTTTGCATTTCTCTTGTCAACCACCCATCTTAGAACAAACTTCCCAAGAAGTGAGGAAAAATTTCAGCTTCTCACAGCACCTAAATCATCAGTTCCCATCTAGGAGCAGTGATGCTGAGTCAGAAAAGTCGGGCACCTTTGGACCATGTCTAGTGTAGGAAACTATTTAAAGAAGTGTAAAGATACATTTCAAATCCACATCCTATGAACTGTGGAGAGGAGTTCAGTTACTTGAACAGACATTACTAATGCTCCTCTGTACCTTTAGGGGAATTCTGCATTTAATTAATGGTCTTTCTGATGTGCAATTTGTGGAGCAAAGACACTGTGGAGTGTGTAACCCCTTAACCTGGAGGCAGAAATTGCTGAAGAGTGATTATGACCACTATTGCTAATAACTGTTTTCTAGCAATCACTGCTTGGTAATGAATCTTACCAGAGACAGAAGGGATCCAACAGTAGGAATAAGACAGTATAAATTTTTCCATTTGGCTTACTGGGCTTAATATCACATTTATTAGAACAAAGCGAGGTCATTGTTTTTTTGCAGTAGGGGATTTTGTCACTGCTTAAAGTTAAGGTTGAAGTCTAAAAGTACATTTGCAGGAGGACAGAAATTTGTGGTATATAATTCATAATAAAGAGCTTTACTAAACTATTGTGGATTGTTTGGTACAGATGGAAATTCTAGTATAAAAGAACAGCAAATCCATGTGATTTGCAGCCTTTTTAATGGAATGATTACATAATGTCTATAAAATGAATAATTTCTCTTCTAGGACTTTATGGAGGTTGGGATACTCTGCCAGACTACTGAAAACTAATAATTTTGGGACAGCTGCAGCAAATACATCATTTCCAGCAGTTCGGACACTGCTGGCTCGATATTCTGGCATAATACCTGGGCTCTTCTTAGTAGTTAGAAAAAATAGATTTTTTACAATGCCTGACACTGTGGAGGATAAAGCTGACCTCAAGCTGTATTCACCACATCCTGGAGTGCGTGGGATGACACAACTCAACAGAGAAGCTTTTAAAAGGACAATTGTTGTTCCAGTTCTGAAAGTCAAGACAGAAATTGTAAATACTTTGTTGAAGTCCCTAAAACATGTGGTACTCCAGCGTCCTGGTCTAAAGCGAGTGGTTGAGGATCCAGGAGATGAGAAGAGTAGATTTCTCATTCTGGATCCTCATAAAATACCAGAATTTTCATTGGGAGAATCGGAGCAAGAGGTACTAAACCAGCTTAATGTTCATCCTGAAATGTCCAAGTATAACTTGGAGCTGACTTATGAGAATTTCAAGAAAGAGGAGATACTAAGAGCAGTCCTTCCTGAAGGTCAAGAAGTCACCTCTGGGTTTAGCCGTGTTGGTCACATAGCTCATTTGAATCTTAGAGACCATCAGTTTCCATACAGACATTTGATTGGTAGGTAAAAGAACTCTTCTCAAAAAAGTAATTCATATATTTAATATATATTGTTTAAAAGATATTTAACAATTATTCTACTGATAAGTTATTTACCTATACAAAGAATACTTTTGAGGGCTTTTCATTGCATTGTATTTTGACTTTAAATAGCCTTTGCTAATGCTGTAGCTGTGCACAGAAGGTGTAGTCTCTCCTCTTACAGTAACTGTAGTCTCACTTCACTGAGACTACATGGAGTATTGGTCAGGGTAAAGTACATGCCTTAGAAAGGTGCTGCATCTGCAACCCTGAATCATCAGAGGAAGGTTGTTCTAATACTTTTAATTTAATTAATTTAACTGTAAACAGCAGTGTTTGTATTTCTTGTAGAGCATTAAAAGATTTTGGTCCCTTAACCAGAATATCTTCTGACCTCTCTCAGGCCAAGTTATAATCGACAAGAACCCAGGCATCACCTGTGTAGTAAATAAAACCAATATTATTAACAGCACATACAGAAATTTTCAAATGGAAGTGCTTGCTGGAGAGAGCAACCTGGTCACCAAGGTACAGTTGATTTTCTCCTCTTATTTTAAATTTAATGTGCTAAAACCCAAAGACATCTACTGGACAGAAGTGCTGAAGAGATGCTGTTAAAACTGATCCTTTACATGGTGCCCTTCCTGTCACCTGTTTTAGAGTGTAAGAGTTGGCAGTTACTTCTGCATTCATTTGTCCTGGTCTGCCAAGTGCAAACTCACAACCATAAGGATCATGAAGATATGTATTCTTTGAAGTTCACAGCCTAGATTTTAATGATCTAGAACAGCATGTCATGATATTTTACTGATACGTGACAGTAGCAGATTTCTTGCAGACATAATAATTACAAACTTTGTAGTAGGGAGTGTTACTCACTCTAAAGCCAGCATATTTTGTGGATTTTATCTAAGAAATTGCTGTTTCTTCATTTCACCAAGCCTTGTGCAGCAGCTGGTATGGAATGGAAGAATGTGTTTCTAAATCTCAGTGGCTTTGTAACGTAGGCAAGATTTTGCCTGTGCCTTTTCCCTTTCCAGTCAGCAGCAAAACAAACCTCATTTCTCCTGTGTTTTGACATTTTTCAGGTGTAAAGAACTATGTAACTGCCACGCAGAGTTTCTTGGCTTTAGCTGTAAGCTTGGGCACTGGTTTGACCAAAGAATATTTCTCCTAACTGTTAGCAGTTCTGTGCTTTTAGATGAGAAAATATTAGATTACCAAATGAAAAAGTTGAATAGCTTGGTAGAACATCCTGTACATGCACAGAGAAGGCATTTGAACTGTCAAGGCAGAAGTGACAGTCAAACACTGTGCAGAGGGTATTAGCTCATTGAGCACACATCTAGCACACCACTGAGCTGCACACTGAGCAGTACAGATGTTTCAGTATGTTTCTTTCTGGCAAAGCAAAAGAAGCAGTGATTTGGATACAAAGATACTTCAATTCACAGTCACACAATTCAAGTGTGGTGGTGCAAATTATTATCTTCATTCTCATGTGAATATGTTTTCTTTTTAGGTCTGTTCTTAAGGTAGTGCTCATCCCAAAGTTTGGGTTTGTATCAGTTTCTAGATGCTCTCACCTTGAGAGATAAAATATGGTATTTTTTCAAACTGCAGGGTGGCTCCCAGGGACTTTGAATTTGGGTGACTGTTGCCATTTGTGCGCTGTATGATTCTCAGACACTTACTTACTATGTGGACTCCACTGAGGAGACCTCAAGGCATATTCCCAAGGTCTGCTTTCAATAAAGGAGCTGTCAGCCAGCCACAAAAAAAGCCTCAGATTATATTATCTTTCTAAATGGTAAATTTAAGTTGCTGTTTTATTTCCACCTGGTGATTGAGACATCCATAAGCCAGCCATCTGGATTGCCAGTTGGAACATTCCTTATGACTATTTCTGTTGAGTAGATCTGTTTATACAAGACTCATGTTTACTATTAGTGGGACAAATGTCAATTACATTTTGATAAAGCAGCATAATTTTTAGTTGTCTTAACTACTGATAGTGCTTAAATATGCCTGCAATTTGAACACAGAGACTTAAGCAAATGTTTTGGACTTTCAGGTCAAAGAAAATAATATTGCATATGAATTGGACTTCTCTAAAGTCTACTGGAACCCACGTCTCTCCACTGAACACAGCCGTATTGTTGAGCTTTTGAAACCCGGTGATGTCCTTTTCGATGTCTTTGCTGGGATTGGACCTTTTGCTATTCCAGCAGCAAAGAAAAAGTGCCACGTATTTGCAAATGATCTCAATCCTGAATCCTACAACTGGCTTCTGCACAACTGCAGACTGAACAAAGTAGATGACAAAATTAAAGCATTCAATATGGATGGCCGGGACTTCCTTCTGGGGCCAGTAAGAGAAGAACTAAGTAAAGAGCTCCCACTTCAGAAAGAAGAACAAAAAACCTCTTTTCACATAGTTATGAATTTGCCAGCTTTGGCTATTGAATTTCTGGACGCTTTCCGGCATCTCTTGGTCAAAGAACCATGTGGCACTGCTGGTCTTCCCATGGTGCACTGCTATGGTTTCTCCAAACACGAGAACCCAGCCAAAGACATCCAAGAACGAGCTGAAGCTTCTCTAGGAACCTCCTTGGATGGGCGCTGTTCTACTTACCTGGTTAGAAATGTTGCGCCCAACAAGGAGATGCTGTGCATTAGCTTCAAGATCCCTGTGGACGTGCTGTACAAGAGACCCTGCCCTGACGAAAGTAAGGAGCAAACCTACGCGGCACATGGGTTTCAGGCTACACCTTGTACTGTTTCAGTCTGGTCCCACCTTGTCAGCCCTGTGGGCCACTCCAGCCATATGGCGAGGATTCTGTGTTCGGTTGTGGAGTGTGGAGGCTGCTGGCTGGAGCCTGCACATGTGCAGCAGCTGCAGGGCTCCACATGTGCTTGGTGACAGCGGTCCGCTCCTCTGATCCCAGCATGAGCCTCCACAGAAAAAATGGTGGACTGGATAGAATCATCCCACAGGCCATAAACCAGAGCTTTGTGCCTGAGATCACATTATAAGGGGAGGATAGGGTCTCTAATGCCAAGCACACATTTCTGTCAGCTGAATACTTCAGAACTGGAACTTCATTTTCACCCAGGGTGGAATGGCATGCTTCCAAGAGATGGGTCCCAGTCCTGACCTTCTCCCTTATGCTTGTGCTGACTTAGTTTAGGTCTGGAGTCACTGCATCAGCAGAATAAGCTTCTGTACAATTTAACTGAGAAACAGATATCTTTAATCGAGAAACTAGAGATTTTTAATGGTGTATTTGAGTTTTATTTTTTCATATAATCAGTCATTTGTTTCTTGAAGTACTTGCAGAAGATTATTGGTTTCAGTGATCTTGGGCTTTGCACTAGGTGAGGAGGGAGAGGTTTACATGAACTGGAGGAAAGGAGGTTTTGATGAAATTTTGATGCAATGAAACTTACACTATTGTTGGGTAGCACTGAGATGCAGGTCAAAATGTACCTCAATAGAGGTGTAACAGTTTTTGTTCATGACTAACAGTTAATCCCAGTTTTAATTCTCATCTCTTCCTCTTAAATCCCTGAAGTGTTACATGGTTTGTGGTTTAGTTCAGTCTGCTTAGTGTACATTAAATAATTGACTTCTTCTCATGTTCTTCCAGCAAAACAAGCCTCCAAACGTCTGTGTACCAGCAATGAGTTTTCTGAAGAGAAGTTTCTGAGCTGAAGACTAGAGTTACGGTAACTACCTCAGTAGTTTAAGAGGTACACTGAGATTACCTCTTTTGAGTTATTTGAAGCATACTGCCTGTGTTGCCCATCTCTGGTGCTGAGCTGCAGAATGCATGTTGCAGCTTTCCTGTCAGCCTCCCTTCCTGCAGTTACCTTTTCTTGGTTTTCACTGTGGGATCGGTGAGCAAATTGAAACTGTTGTTACTACAAAAAACTAAAACTTTGCTTTTATGTAATAAATGTGTTTTGGTGTTTTTCTGCACTCTGTTGTTTCATGCCCTATGGTAGATCAGTGTCACAGGCCAGGATAGTTTTCTGCAGTGTCCCTTTGATAATCTGGGGCTTGTGGTGAAAACAGATTTTTGTATTTTGTTGGGACTTGTATAACCCTTGGTTGGATTCTCTCTGACAAACGGGTCTTGTGTCTAAGAATATCGGATTACTGCTTGCAGATGCACTAACAGCTCCTGTGTAAGTGACATCACCTTTCAAAAACCTGGCCCAAGATACAAGAAGGCCCAAATGGCCACAGGTACTTGTTCCTAGGCTTTTGAGTAAGAAATGCTTCTTAACACTGAGATGTACGTAGGGACTGGAAGTAGTCAGTTGGCTCTTAGCATTTGCCCACCACTAAAGCAGGGAAGACTCTAACACTGTTGTCACATTCACAGGCGTTGAAGTGCAAGATTGAAACCCAGTGCCCGGCTTAGTGGTCTCTTGCCTTAAACAGCATCCTCCTGTGGCTACCCTGCACCTGCTGCTTCCCAGCCTTCCCCTGCCGCCAACTGCTCTTCTGGTGCAGTCCCTGAGTGATCTTGCTGACTGGCTGCTTGTATTCTGCAGGGATTTGAAAAGCCTCTGCCTTTGATGGCCTTCACTTACACATCCAGACTATTGTTGGGCAATGTCAACCACAAACAGTTTATTTGGACAGAGGCCTTGGTTCAGCCTCTCAGTTTCAGACATTTTCCTTCAGTCCCAACTCACGCATAGCAACTCATAGTGAGCAAATGTCCATCACCCTTGTCCTGCTGTTATGGCTCCATCACTGGGGCCTGCAGCCTGGTCTTCTTCTCACCCAAACAATTGGTAAGGCCCAAGGGTTTTGCATTACTGCCTTTCCCTTGGCTCCACAGCCAGGGCTTCTGAGCAGGCCTTTGGAGGTCTGTTGTCCCTGGACTGCATTTATCAAACCAGGAGTCAAAAATCATCATGACTCACGCCTACTATCTTGAAAGCTGCTGTACAGGTCCCTTCCCTGGCCTACTGCTCCAGCCCCAGCATTCCTCTGCTGCCCTTTAAAATAGTATCTCAACAGCTTCAATCTATTTGTCATCCTGTTGTCAATGACAGGCACATTGTATGCTCTCCCTACCAGCCACTGCTCCTTGACAAGCCATGTGTGCTGTGGTTGCTGTCTACTACATTTTCTGACACTGCTGTGTGATTTCTTACCCCTACCCTGCAGGTTCAAAAGCTGCTCTTGTTCTTCAGCGCCCTCCAGGAACCCTGCTGTAGCAACAAGGCCCTCACCACCCTGGAACAATGTAGTCACCCTGTGATCCACACTAAGGGGCCTGTCCATACTGCTGGAAACTGCAGATCCCTTTCTGAGCGCTGCTTCACAGTCCAAATTTAGGACTTCTGGTACTCCTGCGCTAACAGAAACCTGGCTTTAATCAACAAAATGAGTTAGTAAATCTTAAACTCTTAAGAAAGAAATCTATGGGGGATGGAAAAAGGGACAAGCCAAGTGAGCCTAGCAACATCATCAGGGTATGCAGGAATGAAAAGAGGAAGGATATGGCCCACTTAGAATTGAGTCTGGCAGAGAACATTAAGGACAACAAGAAGGGCTTCTCAAAGTCATCACCAAGCACGTAGAAGAAATCAAGTTTGCTGATGATATCAAGCTAAGCGACTGGCTGATACACCTGAGGGTTTTGCTGCTATTCAGTAGGACCTTGACAAACTGGAGAACTGGGTGGAGAAACCTAATGAGATTCAGCAAGAGCAAGTGCAGGGTACTGCACCTGGAGAGGAAGAACCCTAAGTACCAGTGCAGGCTGGGGCTGACCTATGAGAGAGCAGTTCATCTGAGAAGCACCTGGGAGTGTTGGTAGATAAGTTAACCATGAGCCAGCAGTGTGCCCTTGTGGCCAGGAGGGACAATAGTATCCTGGGGAGCATGGGGAGGAATGTGGCCAGAAGGTCAAGGGAGATGATCCTCCCACTCTACTTGACCCTGGTGAAGCCACATCTGGAGTGCCATGTCCAATTCTGGGCTCAGTACAAGACAGCAAGTAGATACTAAAGAGGGTCCAGTGAAGGGCCACAAGGATGGTCAGGGGTCTGGGGCATCTCTCTTGTGAGGAGAGACTGCAGGAGCTGGGCCCGGTTAGTCTAGAGCAGACTGAGAGGGATTTCATTAATGCATACAAATATCTCAAAAGAGAGATGCCATGAGGATGGTGCCAGACTCTTGAGTGGCACCCAGTGACAGGACAAGGAGCACTGGCCGTAAACTAAAGAACAAGAGTTTTCACTTCAGCAAGAGGAAGAACTTCTTTACGTTGAGGCTGGCAGAGCAGAACAGGCTGCCCAGGGATGTTGTGAATGTTGTGGAGTCTCTCTCTCTGGAGACATTCAGAACCTACCTGGACATGTTCCTGTGTAACCTGCTTTAGGTGGCTCTGCCTTGGCATAGGGTTTGGACCAGATGATATCCAGAGGTCCAGTCCAACCCTAATGATTCCGTGATTCTGTGAAATTTTGGCACCTCCCTCCACCTCCCTTAGCAAAGAAATCACTGAGTCTGGAATAGAACTTATTCTTCTCTTTATTATAACACAATAAAAATCCATTCATTCAATGCACTCCTCAGGGCAGCATTCAACAGCTATTAACAGATGACCCATAAAACGTGGGCCAGGCTTTACTCTGGAGGCACACGCTATCCTGAGCGGTTTCCAGTCTCCTGCAGTTTATACACGCACTCATGGCGAAGACCGGTCCTGCCACAGAAAGACCATCTCTGCTGCAATTAGTCTACATTCTGCTATAAGGAGAGGGGAAGGAACAAGTTAAAAAAAAAAAAAAGCAGATCAAGTGACAAGGATCATCCCAAAAGCCAGATGACAAAGGGAGGTTCCTGCTCAAAGAACCTCTGAACCTACAGAAGCAAATGGAGCTTATCAGGGAAAAAAAACAAACCCAATTTTGACAATGCTAATGACTTAGCCTTGTATCAAAGCTTCTTAGATGTCTTCTAGAGAAACTCACTTGAAACTCACTTCCAGCTAAAGATCTGTTTTCCAGACAAAGGTAAGAACCAAGGGACATTGGTAAGGATCCTGCGCAAGAGTTGTGTCAGCACAGTTCCAAGGTTTCTCATCTCATCCAGCTGGCAGAAGGAAAAACCTGGTTGTCTAAACTGGAGAAACTAGTTTTATGGGAAGAAAATGTAGGCTTGCATATTGATACTAATTGTTATAATCAAAATGGCATCTAAATGCCTGTGCAGATAAAACCCTGCAATAAGAATAAAACCGCAAACTTTTTTATTGAAGTCTGGCCTTAAAAAAAAAATATTAAAAGTGTATTTCTTTAAACCTCAAGCATACACAGCTGAGTTATTCATGTCTTCCATTAGACATGGCTTAATGCTTCAGCCTCCATCAGCTCCATGCCTGCATGTGCTACATGACTAATGAGTTTCCCTCTATACAAAAATGCATCAACATTTTACAAAGGGTTTTATTTCCTCTAACACTTACACACAGCTGGTTTTACACAGAAGAGGTACTGCAGTGTAGCCATTGTGCACATGGCAGCAGTTTTACTCCTTGCTCCATTTGGTGTCCCTTGATCAGAGGCTGATGCATGCCGGCTAATTGGGGTGCCAGAAAAGACCACTGAAAGCATCCTGTAAGGCTCGGCTGCAAGCAAGAGAGGAAGTGTAGCCCCCAGCGACATCCTGCGGAGAGGCAGCTCGCACATGGGTGAGATACCTGAAACAAAGAGAAGCAGCATTTCAGAGCAGAAATAAACATCTCAGACACCTATGTGGTTCTCAGCACAGTCAGGTCAAAGATGCTTTTTGGGAGAAAGCAAGGAGATGGAGCTGCCCACTGCTAGCCACCTACAAAGGGATCAGTATAAAGCTTTACTAGTTGAAATGATGGCAATGCCGATGCACCTTCAGACAAGCTGCCCAGCAAACACACTGAAAAAACCTGGCTCTGGCAACAGGCTGCACAGGGTTAAGAACACTCACTGGGTTGCATTTTGGTACTTGCTCTGGGGGCAGGGCTGCATTTCTTTCTTACAAGATGAGGATGACACAAGCTTTCCTGCACTCCCACAGGAGTCAGTTTCAGCTCTGTCCAGTTAGCACTGTGCATTCCCAAGAGCCAACCATGCTGGTTGCTCTGATAAAGACAGGGCTAAACTTTCTGCTCTAGATTTACAATAACCTGATCTGGTTTTTGTAAGTACTGAAACACTTTAAACAAAATTAGAAAGCCATTGTGCTTTGCGTGATTAAAGATGCAATTCCCTTTGGGGTAATGAGAAGAGTCAGAACATGTTTTTTTCTTTATAGATGTTTCTATTATAAACACGAGTACCATATATTATGTATTTTTGTTACTATTTCCTTGTTTTTAATTATAAAATAAACCGATTGAGTTGTACTGGAGTTACACTGAAACTATGCCAAAATCTAGCTAAACTAGCTAGAGAATGCACAGAGGTTCATAAAAATCCTTAAAATTCTTGCGCAGGTCTTAAGGTCTTGTTAGAAAAATACTAGCTCTTTATAGTTTTTAGAGACCAAAGGATCTCTCTGATATAAAACTACGCGATTTAAAGATCCATTCAAAAAGCTAACACAATTAAATTATGTTAATGCACAAAAATTTACAGGACAAAGGTTCAGTGGCTTCATAGCAATTTACATCTGGAGATACAAATTTACTGTAGCTAATGGTGGAACTGACAACTGAAATGGGTGTTACAGTTTAAAACATGGTGCATCTATGGGTAGAGATCAAATTGTGTAGTTGCTTCATTAAATACTGATTTTTTTTTGTGTGTGATTATATCAGATATAAGCGATGTGCGAGAGAAATACTGTATGTACGAGTATTTAAGGTCTGATTCAAAGATTCTGAAAATCAGAAGTTAGTCCTAGAAAGATATATGGATTCAGGGTTAGCTAGACATAAGGAATTTCCAAATTCTAATCTGTGACTCTAATACCGATTTCTTTTGTGGCTAAAATATGTGTCATTTATCACTGTCATTCAATTTTCACATGGAAAGGTGACATAGTAACGAAGTGTAAGCATCTGTTTCCTAGGGACTTTGTATAATAATTTTTAAGGCTACCTCTACTATTCTTTGCATATTGCCCCGCAAAATCAAATAGATTTTATGAACATTTGTCGTGGTTTAAGCTTAACCGAGGTCAATGTTGGAGTACTGAACCAGGCCTTTAATTTACTTAGTACCCAGAATGTAATATTATTTCATGTATTATATTATTCATGTGTTATTTTACATAATGCATTGAAGGTAATATAGGCTCAATATTATATATTCACATTTAACCATACTACAATATATGTATTTATATTTATCTTTACCTCTGATGAAATGTTTAATATTTTTAATCCTTTCATTTTAATTATATATAATTAACTATCATTAGAACAGGAGCATTACCTTTTAATAAAAATTTAATCATACATTTACTCAAGCACGAGATCAAAATGCTACACACAGATGAGATGTTTTAAAAGTGATCGAATGCATTCAATTTATTTGGTCATTCACTCTTTCAGTGCACTTAGAGATTGCCATTTGTGCTTCACTCAAGAGATCTCCAAGGGTAAGCTCCCACATTCCTACCACATTCTTTGACTTGGTATTGCTGTGCAAGACAGTCATATAGACTGAGCCACAATCATAGGTCTCGGTTTGTATCATGCTCCAAATTCAGCTTTCAGTTTTACCAGTGCACCCCCTGATAGCTATAGCATATGGTCTGTTACAGGTATTTTTGCATTTGGCAGTGAGTTTGTGTAATGCAGTGCTCGTAGAATTTTTGACCTAGGCAGACCTATGTGCACATACTTCATTTTAAGAAAGGATCGGGATCACTATGAATGTTTGTTAGGGGATCCGACAATGGCAACTAAATAAAAAAAATGTAAGGACAAAAATTTTCTGTCACACATTGATGCTGAAGTACATGTAACTGGACTAGTTTTGTGGTTTCATCTGAATTTTCCAGGAAGCTTTTCTATTAAACACACAGTTGCCCATACAAGTAACATTAGGCTGACAACAAGAGATTAGCAAACATAGCAACTAACTCAAGTTTAAGTTGTGTCTAGGGAAAAATTAATATTAGAGAATTGTTTGTTTCCTTCTTGAAAAACTTAATAGGATATGGATAAATTATTAGTAGGAATGAATGGCATCAGGACATTGGAGCCTCATACTTAGTTTTCACGTATAACTTAACATAATCTGAAGCTCCACTTCTGCAAACACACAGGTTTACATGAGCAAACTCGTGCTGAACCAAGGTCATATCCCCAGACCTACAAACACTTATACCTGTTAAATCTCATCAACAGAATTATCTTTGAAATCACGGATACAGGAAATGTGTCATCTTATGTCTTGTATTAAAATTGATGTTGAGTTTCAGAGAACCAGTTTTTAATTGTCCCAGTAAATTCATACTAACTCAGAGTCCCAGAGTATGGCATTGTGTTTGCAGCAAACTTGCTCAAGGAGCCCTGTGTGATTAACTTGGAGAGTGGAGGTAAAAACTGTAGATGAGAATTCCATATGTCTGAGGCAAAGCACCTGAAAGGAAAACTCACATTTTAATGACAGAGCATGGGATGGCCATTATAGAAATATATTGTATTGATAAAAAGGGAAAACACCTGGTCAGCAAAGGTTTTGTAACATTTTTTTCATATTAGCTATTTTAAAGTCATATTAAGCTGTCGGAAGACTTTGGTTCATTATGAACACTCTGTTTCTTAAAGATGCTCGGTGAGTCTGGATGCACTTAGCATAATTTATTTTCCAATTGATTCTGAGTTGCCCAGACCTACTTCTATTGAAGTCAACTTTTTTTTTTTTTTCTGAAGAGAATTAAATCAAGTATAATTTTTCTTCAAAAAGAGACTTAGATTTCTTAATTGCCAATTTTCTTCTAACAATTACTGCATGAGAACTTTTCTTAATAAATGAAAATCCAATAAATGTTGTGATTCCTTACATTAAAGCCCACTCTAAAACTATTTGTCTGGTGCAATTACTCAGCAAATCAGAATAAGTGGGAATTTAAAAACTGTATTTATATTGGTTTTGAATTCTCGTAATGTGATTTTAAATTATTTTATCCCAAAATACATTTAAATCTCAAAGGGGACTGTATTTTAAATGTTTCCATGCCTGGAAGGATTCATACACTAGAAAAATATTAACTAAAAATACAGGGGACTCTTTTTTGCTCTTTTCTTTGTATTTTGTAGAGCTAGTTCATATTCATATTGACATGGGTAAGACAATTCATCAGACTTAAGAGTGATAAGGTGGCCAATTTGCAGTGGTTCTTTTGTTGAGTAATAAAGTTGTGTAGGGAGGGGCAGATTCTCTGGGAAATTATGCTAAGGCACATGGACAATAACAGGGTGATTGGTGACAGCCAAACGACTTCATTCAG
>JAVHNF010086888.1:0-10711 GCA_034783455.1 Micropsitta finschii
CCGATCTGAGAAGATGAATTTTACTGCATTACCGATGCTGATAGTTATATGCAATATATGGTATAAAGTACATATATACTTGTTTTCTGATATGCTATATTTTCATCTTTCTATTAATAGTTCTGAATACATAGCTCCATAAACCTTTTCTTATTTAAAAACAAAATCTTAATTGTTACAAAAGTCAATTTAAAGTAATGTTCTTCCCTCTCAAGATACATATAAATTATCATGCAATATTTTTTATTTATTGTTTAGAGTAGGAAATTCCTTTGATAACATCTTGGGGGCTTAGCTGATTTCATGTTTGGGTTTTTTAATTAGGACATTAGCTATTTCAGCTTTGTAATTTGGAATTAAAAACCATGCGCTCACCCCAATGTAAGTTAATTCTCAGCCTTAGTAGTGAAAAATTCTGATATATAACTGATGTCTATTACTACTTAATGGCACTTACTGCACTTTCTTTAATGACATTACTATAGTCTACAATTTAACATATTACTATCCAGTAAATATTTCATAGAATCATAGAATTAAAAGTATTTAAAGTATTTGAAAGTATTAAAAGTATTTAAACGGACAGTCTTTAAACTAGGAGTAGAGGTTTATGCCCTGATTCAGTTAAAGAGCTCTGTATAAGTAGCAGCATGTAGTGAAAATGTGCTCAGAACTTGACCTACTGATACACCAAAGTACTCATGTGTATAAATTTTCACACTGAACTCAGATACTCAGATGATTGAGATACGTTTTCAAATTAGCTGTGTACCTATAACTTCGGTGGATTGCAGCACAGATACATGACAATCTAGATTTCAGCAGTGTGAGTACATGGGTATATATCTCTGTAACCTGAATCGTAACATTGCTGAATGCAATAGTCAAATCTTCAGCTTCCAAATTTACCAGGTATTGGCATAATTGCTTTTTGTGTTCAGCAGTGCCCTGCAGAAGTCTGAACTGTATTTCAGATATGGGTCACTAACAGTGTTGAGTTTTTACTGTCCAGCTATAACTAAATAATAATTCCTCTTTCAGTTCTTAGGCAGAGCAACCTGAAGTTACAAGCTGTTACAGCATACTTGGCTTTTGAGTGTTTTGTATAGTTTGGTTTTGGGTGGTTTTTTGTTTACTTAATGCACATAATTTTCGAATTTTAGTGAGGTAATTCTGACCTCCCCTTGTTTATGCTGTTTGTTTGCATATAAGTTAAGCACAAAGTAGCAAAGTATTCACATACTTGATTTAATTTTCATTTTCGTGTAGATCTCTAGACAGAAGATGTGAGGGGAAACATAGTAAAATGTATTAATTTGAACGAACCTCAGCAAAAATGTCTTGACTATTTTTCAGAATTTTGTGAGCCTTCTCCGAGGCATTTGTATCCGTCATTGATTTGCTAACTGCAGAGGAAATCCTAAATGGATGAAGCCTGTTTGGATGCAGTTCTTAAACATTATAATAATTAGTAATTATTTTACACTGGAAGTACACTTTAATATTTCATATACTATCATTGTTTAATCCGTGCCATTTTTTGTTTTACAGAATGAGAGTGCTATAGTACGTTTGTATTGTAATCATCTGACATTAACCTATAGTAGTAATTAAATCCTACAAATTTAAAGATATGGACACCGATACTAAAAAAATGCAAAAAAAACAAAACCAAAAACAACAACAACAAAAAAAACCCTAAAAAACCCCAAAACCAACCACATAAAAAAACCCCAACCAACCAAAAAACGCACCACAAAAAAAAACCCTGTAATCTGAAAATAGTAGAGTTTTACACTTATTTTGCACATCTGTAATTGACCACACCAGACAGGAGGCATGGAGAATTAAAATAATGATAAATAATTCTGTTATGTTATACTGACTGGTTTGAATTTTTCCAACACCCATACCTGCCTCTTGGTCTCTTAATTTCTTTTTTCTTTTCTCTCTTTCAGTGTGAAGGGTAGAATGCCAATAGCCTTGCTGTGCAGGATTTTAAGTTAAAGGGAATGTAGTACGGTACTGTTCTGATCACCTAGCTTTGCTTAACGGCCTTGTAAAAGTACAATGCCATAAGATAGGAATTGCAACAATGGTGTAATTTCATTATCCTTGCTGAAGGTTATTATTTATGATTTTTGCATGGGTAAAAACAGATTAGAATCAGATTTCTGTGGTTCCTCAGCATGACTCCAGATCGTTTTAGAATAGCAATGATAATAAATAAAAAAAATCCATATAAGAAAATCATATAAGTAGCTATGTAGTTTAAGAAAAGTATGATGCCTGTAGGAATACTAGATATGCTTAAAGCAGTGTTAACAATAGCAAGCAGTGCCTTTTTAAGCTTGCAGATCCACATTCAATAAATAGCTTCTTCCACCCATGTGCTATACTACATGAAATCCTTATCTATAGCACGGCATCACTAAAATGACAATTTCAACTCTTGGTGGTTGGTTGTTTGGTGCTAAAAATTATTCTGATCCTTCACCCCCATGACACACATGCAGAAAGTCATAGATTTTTTCAGCACCTCATGCATAAAATGCCACATTGCAGTAACTGCTGGTATAGGATAAATGCATGATACCTTACCAGAGCTACTAAGTGGACCTCAGTCATGTTTGACCCAGTCTGATTAAATAAATACACAACATCTGCAGGATTTCAGTAATGACAGAGGTAACTGTACAGAGGAACAGTGGATTCTCAGCACTGTTTAAGTATTATAGTTTTCATCTCTTGAATTTAATGGATCAAAAAAAAATTGAAACAAATCTGCTTGAAATTAAAATCAGATTAATTGGTATCTTTGTTTTTACCATAAATGCACATATATGCTCCATAGTTCATTCAAAATTAATCTGTTTTCAAAAAATCCATCTGAAACATTTTTTTTCCCTGGCATGCCCATGTGATCATTCAAAAGGGAAAGAGGACTTTAGGTTTATATTCACCTCATGCTTCAGTTCTAACATTAAACCCAGCCAACATGACAGAGCTGCCTGCTCTTTCCGATTCGGCCGGTTTAACTCCATACAGGCAGTGTCTGTGTGGCCGTGGCACCGCGCTTCAGCGGCACGGCGTAAGGCAAACCGGAGCCTTGGCCAGAGCAGGGAGCGCACCGCTTTGTCCCTGCACGCTGCCGGCGGCGCTGCGCTGCCGCGTTTCACCCGCGCGGTCCCTTCCTTTGTTCTGCGACCGTGCCCCGCCGCGCTGACAGCTCCGGATTAACATGTCCTGGGTGCAGTTTTCCGCACTTCCAGTAGATGCCCCCAGAGACCATTAAACCTCGTGAACGGCTCCAAACAAATGGAAGGCCAGTCTTTTTTCATTTTCCCTCCTGAAGTAACATAATTGTTCAAAGGAAGCCTAAAATCGGCGTGGGCGCCATGCAGAAAAACAAACTTACCTGCTTAACAACATACAATAATTTATTAGGTAGGAAGGTTCAAAAGGTTTAGCGGAAACTGCTTCATTAATGTAGTAGAAACATACTGTTAATAGTTGGATTTTGTAAAATAATGCACCTTTAATTAGATATCAGTTTTTTACATGGATATTAGAAATCAAGTGATACTTGGTTACATTAAACACGAGATGCTCTATTTAAACTCACATTTTACATGCTGCATGACATCATAAAAAACAGAATGACAAGGATTTTAAGGGTTGATTTAGTTTAGCTCAAGATATCATGAAAAGTTTACTTCTGTCACCTACACTACTCCTGCTGTTCAAAAGCACTGTTTGGTGGGAAACAAGGCACTGGCATTTTCATCTGTAACCACTTCAATAACTGAATAAATTCCAGAAGTCATTGCAGTGTCAGGCTCTCTTAGGTGTCACAGATGCCATTCATTAATATAGTATCATTCATTTCTAGCCCTATTTTATTGTTTGTGTGTGATCAGTCACTTGTGGCTGATATATTGTAGAAGCTTAAGGAAACAATAGTATTATTTTGTGCTTTTTGCATTTCCTGGTTTTAAGAATAACAGAGAGATAACTTCATGACTGTAAAATTTGAATGGTTGTACAATAGATAGCAGCTTCATTGCTTGTGAGCTAAAATTGGTTATCTTCGCCTAAGAAAAAGGCATGCACTGTGCTATATGATTACTGCAGCATTATTTTACTTTATTAATTAGGATAGGATTTATTAAAAGAATATTGACACTAATTTTTAAAACTTACCTATTTTATTGTATGTTTTGTTCTCCTGAATTGGTTTGCTAATAATGCTATCTTGTGGGGAAAATGCGCTTTGACTCCAAGCAAACTGCATCAATATATGGGAAATAATGTTACATGGACACGGTTTTCCTGTTTATACAAATATAAGTACTATGCTCAGTGACTTTGCAGCAAATGTTAAAAATTAACTGAATGACATTGTGTTTAGTTACTGTGAAGATCTTTTTGCAGTACTTTCTTTACTTCCAATACATCCAATGATCTAATGCATGCACACATATACACATATAAAGATCACATTATAGGAATAAATATGCCTGTGTCTGCTCTGCAAGTTGTTATTCCACTGCTCTGAGTTGTATTACTGTAGGATTCAGTTCTAGGCCTTTGGAAGTTTATAGGAATTTTTACCCATATTCTTCAATATTTTTTACTTAGAATTTTAAAACAGAAAGCAGAAAGCATTCAATATAGACTAGAGAATATATTGTATGGTATTAATGCCTTTACAGTATTTTCAAGCTATATACTGTGCATCTGATCTATGACTAATTAACATATACTGGCAAATTAAAATGTACATTTTTAAAGATATTTATCATTTACTTTTCTTAACATTTACTTTTCTTAACATTTACATTTACTGTCTAGTCTAGTTTAAATTATATCAGACTTTTGTAGTACTTTCATGTTCAGTTTTAAAACTGAAATACAAAAAAAGCCCCATGAAGGATTAGTGTGCATCTATGGAGCAATAGATTTTATTTTAATCGTATTAAATGTGAACTTATGCTGATTATTTACATTACTTTTTATTTCATTCACATCTAGTTAAGAAGTTTTTTACATCACTTCCATCTTACTAGCGTTGTTAAAGGACTGCAGTAGCTATTTTTGGCTAGAAGTATTAGTCTCATTAGGCTATTGTTTAGCATGAGGTCATCTGAATTTATTACATACTCTATAAATCTCAGTTTTCAGAATTTCATATTTATTTGAAAGCTGCTGAGAATCTGGAGTTAGTGAATTTTAATCTAAAAAGAGTCTTGAAAACAGTTTGAAGACTTAATGGAATATAAAAAATAGAGCTAACACTTCTGGGTCCTTGCCATTTTATTGGAACAAAGGTTTCTTTTCTCACAGTAGATTCCTACTCCTGCAAACCTTTACATCTGTACTTTAGTGTTACAGGCAGTCCCATTGGACTCATAGTTTTCTCCAGGATGGGACACAATGATTGTTTCATGCCACATAAAAGAAATATTTTGATTATTTCCATAAATAATACCCCAAAAAATGTATTACCTCTTGAGAGTATTTGATTGCACAACTTTTTGATATGTATATCTTATCGGAGTTTATGAATGAGATAACTTTGATATAAATTCATCATTGCATCATTTGATGTTAAAATTAGGGAGAAATTATGAAAATTTTACATCAGTAAACCAGTCCCAGCTGAAGTTAAATGCTAAACAGAAGCAAAATAATACCTAATGATTATGTTTCTGGCATGGCATTTGTCTGATGTTTTAAACCAACTCATCATGTCCTACAGCAAAACTATTTAACATATACATCGTTTTGACACGTGGAATGCGCCTCATTTTTCCCTGTGCACTGTTTTAAAGCAAAATAAAAGTTCATTGTGTTTTCATGAGCTAATATAAACATGGCGACAGGGGGTTTCCCATCAGTCAGCCTTTTTTACCAATATCAGCTAAAGAACACCAGTATATTTGTAATGTTTTCTAAATATATATATATATAGGTATTCATTATTGCCATATTTACTTCCCTATGGTATGACATTTGTAATAGTATTTTAGCAGAATGCTTTTTGAGCGGGGGATAAAAATACCCCTTCCCTGCTGCTGAACTGCAGGGGTCTCTTCTTGAAAGCTGTTCTAGTTATCTGTACTTATTTGGTAAGGTGGAGAACAGAATATGGGTTTAAAGGCTTAAAATCTATCTTTCTTATTCCCAGTAACAGGAATTCATACAAGAAGAACATCTGCATAGACATGCTGCGACAAGGTTATCACAAGTCCTTCTCCGAGCTCTTCGCTCTGATAGAGAAGTGGAATGCCTTGAGGGAGGCTGCAGGGCCTGGGTCAGCCATATGGCAGCAGAAGTCCCTGGAGGAGCAGCCTGATAAGCTGGATCAGCTTTACCACTTCCTGACCAGGGCTGAGGCAGCCCAGCGAGCAGGTAAATGGGGGGATTGTGGGTAGCAGAGCAGCGGGAGCCTCAGCAGCAAATGCCTGGGGGAAGCTCCCAAATTGTTTCATGTATGAACTTGAAACGCTACTGCATCTTAGCACATTTCAGCCTTAGTCAACTAAGCTGTATTTATAGAATAAATGATTAGGAACTGCAGATATCAGGAGAGGTTTTGTGAAGGAAAACAAAAAGAAAAGGAAAACCATGTAGAGTGCATTATGATGTCATCAGAAATGTTTGATGTATTTATAGCTTTGTTAAGATCTCAATTAATTTCTCATTGTTTTATTATTTATTGTTTTTCCTTCTCTATTGATTCGAGTAGCTGGGTTTTTACTAGAAACATTTAATAGGTGAAATTCTGTTTCACACAGTAATAGTTTTATAAATCTGATTTTATTAAATACCCTGTCTGCTAACTGTGTTTGGATTTGTGACTGACTTAAAAAGGATTGTGAACATGTCAAATAAAATACAGCACACAGATGTAAAATGCCACCTGTGAATTACTAGATATTAGTGAAGACATAAGTCCAGATTACTGTATTTTCTCTATTGCCTACTATTTACTAAGCGGACATATCCATCATTTCCTTTTACTATAAATAGTAACATAACTTATTCTGTCTTTCTCCTTTGGAATAATTGTAGGGATGGAGGCAGATAAAGCTCTAACTGCAGTGCTGTTTGATGGCAGAGCTGATATCACCATAGTTGGCTTGTTTCAAGTTTTGATTGTTATAAATATGAATACCTACAGTAAAATAATTTAAAAAGAGGACAGAAAAAAACCCTTTCAGCACTTAAAAGAATAAAAACAGAAACAAAAACCCAACCAAACAACACATTCAGTTTAAATGTTTGTTTTATGTTTATTATGAAAGCCAAAAGTTATTTTTCAGTGTTAATTCACTGTAATTCTAGACAGGATGTCTAGCCATCCCATGACTGGAAGGAAGCTTCAGATTTGCATGAAATATGTCTAAAACCTGAATAGGCACCCCTGTACCTTGCAGGAGTAAGAGAGAAAAGTTCTGTACTCAGACTGCCCTGACAGAAGCATACTACTGCCAGCAGTTTGTTCAAAAAGTAGTAAATATGCCTTATCTTGATGGGCTTGCGTCCTGCAGCTGCTTAAGGAGATAATTTTGCCTTCCTTCAGTGCTACAGTGCTACAGACTGATGTGTGACAACAGAGTTGGCAGACATGCTGCCAAAGTCTCAAGGCACTGCAGACCATGCAGTTTCTGTCCCTATGAAAGGCAGGAGGCCTTTCCCCCACTAAATCCAGCAATCGTTGTTGCTGGGCTCTGTATCTGGGAAAGAGTATCTCCCAGCTTTACCTGTTAAAGTTCATTAAAATGGAAGAAGATTAAATGAGAACATATCTCCAGAGCTGGCAAGCATCTTTACTGAATTTTTAGATCAAGGTATATTTAGTTTTGATTTTTTTCACCTGTTTCTTGTTTGCATTATGTGAGGCTCAAGTCACCTGACGTGAAGCGGTAGATGCTAATTCATATTGCAGGTGTTAGAGCTAGTAGTGCTGTGAAGATAACATGAATTACACAGCTCATCAAATACTAATTCAGTAGTTCTGCTAATCCAGTTACTCTGTTTCTAATCAAATTGCTTGGGGCTCTGGCTTATGATCTCCTGACAACTCTAGTTGACACCATTTAAGAAGCATTCAGCATTTCACCTCAGCTGGAACTTACTATGATGTAGCAGTCACAACAGCAGATGACTTGTATTCGCTCTTCAGCTGCCACAGTTCAAGCAAAGATGAAAGTAAGATCTGAGGGTGAAAACTATAAGAATTTCAGAGTGTGGCTGCTATTGCTAGTATTAGGCTGAAAGTACCTTTCTCAGGCATGCTGTCCTGAGCTAAGAGTTGTGTGAAAGAAGACATAGCAGGTATAAACTAGGAGGAATAAAAAAAAAAATCTTTGTGACTTGTAAGTTTTTTGACAAATTTAAACTTCATTGCTTTGCGACCTGAAGCGGTAAGTGGAAAGCAAAATTCCACTTACCTTGTCAGTAAATGTTTTTCTTATTTGTTATTTGATTTTTTCACCTGATATTCTTGTATCACAGAGTGTTTCTGTCTTAATCATGAATATAAATTAGAGCTGCTTCTCCTGTTTTAGAGTTTTAAGGTTGTTATCATAGTGCACAGAGAAAGCTAGGTATTCATTTACTTTCCATTTGCTGGTGGAATATGCCAATCTTCATTTTTTTATATTTTGTAGTTATAGGATACTATAATGCTGGACATAAATTGTTTGCTTGAACAGGATCAGTGCCATCTGCCATGATGTGGAGGCTGATATCAAAGAAGAATTATTTTCTTTACTGCTGAGTTTGAAAATAGTAACATTTTGTTTATCAGTGTTGGATTGTACAGACTGTTTGCCTTTACATACACCAGTGAATGTTCTGTTTTCATTTTGATTGAATTTCAGATGATACAAGAGTCATCTTTTTTTTTAATTGGCGATTACCAATATGATAGTGTGCAATGAAAATACCTTTGGTTTTTGTCCAGCTTAATCTGATTGTCATTGTATTTGAATACCTTCCAAGTATTTAAAAATAGACAGCTAGCATTAATCCTTGCAGCTTCTTGGAAAAATAGCTGACAGAGTTATTTTGTCCTAGGTACAGCATTATCCCCAGACTAGTGGCAGAAATGTTGGCAATACTTGGCTGCATTCCTATTTGGTCCATTTTAATGCAAATAATGTAAAAATTCAGAATTGAATTGTTTCTGTTTATTCCCTGATCTTCCTTTATTCTCCTGGACTAACCTCTGTTTTTAGTAGTTCTGGTCTCAGCAGCTTAAAAAAAGAAATAAAGTGAGACAGTCTAGCTGTTTAAATAAGTGTAGTAGTAGGGTCTTTTACAGAAGAATGCAGGCTAAATGCCAAAGCAACATATCTGCATAGCTCAGCTTGGCATGTGCATGAAAATGTTGGTTTGGTTTTGTTTAGTGCCTTACGTTTGGGGTTTTTTTTCAAAAAGAAAGTTAATATTTTGAGGCTGTGAAATGGCCTCCCTGCTTGACTGACTGAACTGCTCAGAGTAATTCCTCTTAAAGCTGTAATTGTCCTCGAAAGGTATGATACACTGCTAGCAAGGTGTTGCTGCTATCCATTTGAAAAGGCATAGCTCCCTAACCCCTACTCAGTACTGTCCTGCAAGTTAGCAGGAGGGAGAGTTTGAAGCTACTGTCCATCCCTGTCTGGTATTAAGGGTTGCTAACTTAATAACCTCTACCCTGTGAACAAATGGTGACCATACCTTACAGTGGTGTACTAACTAGATAGAATTTTTTTGTCTGTCTAAAACCCAGACAAAATTTAACTCTATATATCTGTTGTATTTCAGTAGGTCACAGGGAAGATGTAGGAACAAAGACAATATGACTAAGAAGTCTTTTATTTCTATTTTGGAATTTTTTAACAGCACCCAGTGTAATGTGTGCCTGGAAGAACAGTGCATTATAATGGTTATGTTGTTCCTCAGATAAAAATATTTAAAAGTGAAATTAAAACCTCTAAGCTGCTATTTGTACATTCGTTCACTTTGCCATATGAATGTAACTGATAATTTAAATCACTACTTGGCTGCTATAAGCTGTCTATTGTTTTAAAATGCATTGCTAATTTACTTGTTGGGTCTGCGTGCTCATTAGGCTAAGGAACATATTTCTTTGAATCATATCATCAAAGTATGATGTAGCTACTTTTATTTAGTTCCTTAGCACTGAGCCTACTAGAAGAATGAATGATGTTATGCAGATTACACTGAAGAGCATCAAACACGTGGTTTAGGCTGAGGCCAGCCTGTCGGTGATAGGGTACCAAATTTGATATTTATCAAATTAGAGGTCATCTGTCCCAGTATTATTTCAGAAGGGCTTGGAAAGTATTGCTCTTCACATTACATCTTAACTACATAATTAATATAGGTCTGAACCCTAACTAAATCCTTACCTAGGACTAGCTGAGGCCTTGAAGAGCTGATATGATCAGTGCTTGTTAGAGTGAGCTGGTTTACTTGTACTGTACAAGCTGGAGGAAATGCAGTGCACAGATCAAGAACAATTAAAGGAAGAGATGTCTCAGACATTGGCTCTTCTTTGCCAGAGCAGAGGAGCAAAATCAGGGAAGGTGACACAGTTTTATAGCTGCAATGTGTATTGAGCAGTCAGCACTATAGCAACAGATCACTGTGTTCACAGTGCCAAAGCCAACATATGGAACCTATAGCTGTGTATGAA
>JAVHNF010086891.1:8352-18446 GCA_034783455.1 Micropsitta finschii
TTTCCTTTATCATTATTATTGGTGGTAGCAGTTGTGATTTGTGTTGTACCTTAGTTGCTGGGCTGTTCTTATCTCAAACTGTGGGAGTTACATTCTTTCGATTCTCCTCCCCATCCCTTCGAGGGGGGGGAGGGGTGGTGGTGGTGGTGGGGGAGGGGGGCTGAGGCCTTCACCCGGTCTGGGGGTGCCGGCGCTGAGGTGGCGTCCGCGGGCGCGGGGGGAAGCGGTGACGGGGCTGAAATTGGCCGGTCTGAACCCAAAAAGAGGGGACGGGGACGGGGAAGGGGTCGGGGAGAAGGGGGATTGGGTGGAAGCGGGGGAGAAGCTGGGGGTGGCGGAGCGGGAGCTGCCCAGGGACACGAGCATGACGGCGGCCTCGCACTCGTCGAACTCGAAGCGGGAGAGGTCGGATGGAGGCACCGGAGGCACCGGGACGCGGGCACCGGCGTCGCCGTCGCGGGAGGTTTCGTCCCAGTCGAAGTCACCGGTGTTGGTAGCGGTGTTGGTACCGGTGCCGGGAGCCGGGCCCCGGTTCTCCGGGAGCCCTTCGAGCTCCTTGGTGCGCATGGAGAGGTGGCGGGAGCAGTAACCGCGGCGCTGGGACTCTTTGGTGCAGCCGTCGCGGGAGCAGAGCCGGCGCCACTGCTTCCCGTTGAACTTCTTGCGGATGCCGTTGGGGGTGCAGACCACGTCCCCCTTCTTGTACTTGGGGGTCGGGGTCACGCCGCCGGACGGGGGGGTCCCGGCGGCACCGGCGCCGCGCGGGGCCGCGTTCAGCTTCGACACCTCCACGTCCTCCGGTTGCTTCGGTGACGCCGCGGCGGTGCCAACGTCGGGATCCGTCCCCCCCCCGCCGCCATCGTGGTGCTCAATGGTGGTGGGGTCCATCCATGGGGCGCGCAGGAGGCGCAGCCCCGAGCGCGGGACCCACACTTGTGGGGCGGAAGGCGGCGGGGCGAAGCGGACGAGGAAGGCCGGGGGTTTGGCGCTCACCTCCACCACGGTGCCCGGTCTGTAAAGGGTCTCGGCGGGGTCCAAGCGGGCGCAGACGGGGGTGCCCACCCCGATGGAAGCCGACGGTGGGGTCGCGTCCAGCACCACGACGGGGGGGTCCCCGCGGAACCCCCCTTCTAAGTAGGTGATGGCGCGGTCGCCGCTGAATTGGACCCCCAGGTCCTGGCCGCGCCGGAGCTGCTTGACCACGGCCGGTTGGAAGACGCCGTCGCCGCGGCGAGCCAGGACCCGCTGGCACCGGAGGCGGCGGAAAGCGGCTTCGTTGCCACCGGGAATGGGGGGGATTCCATCGCCGGGAATGGGGGGGATTCCATCGCCGGGAATGGGGGGGATTCCATCGCCGGGCATGGGGCCACCGCCGCTGCCGCCTTCATCGGCCGAGCGGGGCCCGGGCGCGGCCTATCACATGTTCGTGCTGATGGAGGAGCTGCTGGACAAGCTGAAGCTGCTGAGCTACGAGGAGGAGGCGCTGCGGCTCCACAACATGCGGCCGCTCTCCAGGTGCCCCTCGCCCCGCTCCCCTGCGCGGCTGGCGGCGGCCTGGCCCCGACCGCGTTCTCCTGGCTGCGGGCGAGGGGCGGCGGCTGGTACAAAGCTCCAGGCGCGGAGCGAGTGTGCGGCGGGGGAGGCTGCGGCGGGCGGTTCCTCCTCTGGGGCAGGGATTGAGGAAGGCTGGGTCTCGGGTGACAGAGCCGAGGGAGAGCCAGTCATGCTTGAGCATGGCTTCAAGCTATCTAAAGGGGAAGTCTGTCTGAATGGGGGGTGTGGAAGGTGAATAATGACTTGAGCTTCCCTGCCCCCAGTAGGTGCTGAGTATTTGAGTGCCTGTGTGTCTCTGCAAGAAATAATCCTACCCTAATGAGTTTCTTGTGTTCAGGGTAACTGTTTGTGGGGTGTGTGTAAGGGGGCCTGGCCCCACTGTGTTTAAGTCTGGTTTTCTCATATTGAACACATATTTCATCTGTACTTCCTTTCTTTTCGATTATGGTAGGAGACAGGGAACTTGGCAAACCACTGTGCTCCCAACATTCGCTTGGCCAAGTAACTCAAATCCGTGTGTCGCTTTCAGCCAGGCTCCACAAGAGCTTGTCACAGTTTGATTTTTCCATAGCAACGTTTGGGTACCAGGTGAAAAGTAGTCCAAATTATTGCCTTGTTGGGAAGGAGGGTTGAGTATGATCGCAGTGGCTATGAGCTGATTTTAGCCGGCTGTCAGATCATCAGTGCGTTTGGAGCAATGAAGTAAACCTTTGGCCACTTTAGTAAGCAGCCATGTCTGTAAAGGGAAGCGTTTGGTTCTGATTTATATTTCTGGGGGCCTGACTGTGTTCTGACTGCTGAATTCTTGTTAGGACCACATCTTTCCATCTAGTGTGATCCAAAGAATATCCAGGCTGTGTACCTTGCTTTCTAAAGCAATCCAAATCACAGTGGGTGGGGATGGGTGGAAAGATGGCTTCAAAAGCCTGCTCCTGAGCTGGGCTAATGCACTGGTTAATGCACACCAGCCTCTTGCCACTCCTGAGGAATGTGGGAAGAGGAAGAGGTTCGGGGAACTCTGGAGCAGAAGGAACTGGTTGTATTGTTGTTGTCAGGAAGAGTGCTTGAGGATTCTGAGAAGGGAACAGGAGGTGAGGTTACTGTGCATAATGGCACAGATGAGGCCGATAGGCAGAAAGAGGCCACATCTCTTCAAGCAATGAGGCTTCAGTAGATTTGTTCTCCCCTCCTCAAGGAAGGGCCATTCAAGTTTTCCTGCAGTTACTTGCTGTTACTATCTCTTTAATTATTTTTAAAGGCATAGTCTCTTAATAGGCTCTTAATTAATGGTGGTATTTTGTGAAGTGATGGGATGGATTCTGCGTCCCTTAAATAGGAACAGAGTTGAGCTCATCATGACTAGAGACTGTTCAGGTAAATAAGAGGGGTAACTTGTGCTTATGTGGAAATGTTAGTTTGGTGGTGTTTAACTGAAGCTGTGTAATCCTGCTGGCAGGGGAGAGGAGTACCCAGTTTCCATTTGATTCCTTGGAAGTCTGATGCTGATTATTAGCTTAATCAAACAGACAAGCTGCATGTAGGAAACTTAGTCTACTGTTCTGTTATGAGTGAAACTAGACATCCTGAACTTAGTTCAGATAGATCACTCATGGAAAGAGTCAGTTAAAGAAGCTGTTCTCTAGCCTGTACTGCTATGATGCTGTAATAGCATTAGGAGCCCAAAATAGTTACCATCTTCTTCCTCTGTTTAAACAGGCACTACTTTGCACTGCCCACTAATCCCGGAGAGCAGTTCTTTATGTTCTGCATGCTTGCTGCCTGGCTGATCACTAAAGCGGGACATCCCTTCGGACAGCCACAAGAATGCGATGATCCCAATGCGATAATATCAAACGTACTCTCACAACTGCGGTCGTTTGTAAGTGCTGAACGTGCTCTTTTCCCCAGTGTATTTCAAGCATGTGCATCGCCTTCAGAAGCAACAGGAGTGACACACTTCTGTCTGCTGTTCCTAAGGGCTGGGCAGATTTTCATATCTAGAAGTTTGTTAATTAGTTAACTGGAAGTTTATATGGTCTGTACCTATTTGCTGTTTTTTTGCCACTACAAAATTATATACAATTCCAGTTAGTTCTGTTCCACATACTATAAAATGGATTAAAGCTGGCTTACTTCTTGTAGTGCCACGTAGGTTTCTCTTGTATAGCAGTATAATTCACAAAGATTTTATCTGAGTTTACACAGTGCTTGTGATCCTGTTTCTGCCACAGTCACTGATAAAACTCACGGCGAAGGAAATGGTTTTGAATTATGTTTGTGTTTTCCTCTATTATTTTATTGTTGTTGTCAAGGAGTAAAAGGCTGCACAAACTGCCAGGAACCATTGGGATTTTTTTCAGTATTAAAGAAACAAACCCAAAGGTCAGGAGAGTGTATTAGCTTATGGGAAGTGCGATCCTGTGTACGATTACACTGTGGTGCGACTGCGAATGATGTTAAGAACACTGTTCTCTAAAGGACTTCAGCCATAACAAACTAAATTGCTTATTCTGCAGAACAGCAATAAATAAAACAAGGAACAAACAAGGCAGTATTGAAAGTCTCAGTGCCTGAGTTTCTCTGTAGCAGTTCTTACCTTGCCAGCACATCACTTGTACGCTTGACCATCTAGTTCCCTTCTGACTCTTCTGCTTCCTATGAGTATGCTTTTACCAGGTGCTTAAAGACTTCTGCATCTGTTCCTTGGCTTGTTCTGTTTTCCCTTATGTTTGACTGGAACTGCGTGGGGGAAGAATATGAATTAACATTAGTAAAATCTTCATGCATGATGGACACTTTGGGTTTAGTGTAAAAAGTCTTGTTCCTTGGATTGATGGGCAGCCACTACTAAACAGCATATCTCTTTATTTTAGGGAAGGCCTGTGGATTTTCCTCCCTCAAAATTAAAGGCAGGTTATGGAGAGCAAGTGTGTTATGTTCTTGATTGTTTGGCTGAAGAAGCCTTGAAATACACTGGTTTTAGCTGGAAAAGGTATAGTACACTTTTAAGAGTTCTCCCTTATGCATTGTTTTCCAATAAACAAATGTAAGTTGTAATTATAAAGACAAAACATAGTAATGACTATAAATGTCTTCCTTGATGTTTCGTAAGATACAGGATTCTACTAGGCTTGAAGCAGTGGGACCAATTAGTTCCTATTGCAATTTCACACAGTTTAGTCTATCACCACCAAGGATGAGTTTGGGCTGTTACTAAACTTAGCTAATCAATAAAGACTTGACTGGTGACGTTTCTGGGGTCATTTTCCTATGCACAACTCCTTGTTAATCTGACTGTTGAGCTGATCAATAGAATAATCAATATCAATCAATAGCTAAATTCTTGACTTCCTCAAGATGGAGGTACACACAGTATGCGATCATGTTACAAATAATCTACAGTAACTTGGAGTATTTAATCAGAAGTAAATCTTGGGAGAAATGAGATGACAGATAATTTCAAGTATATGAAAATTTCTTTATGTGTTCTTCGCTTCACTCCTTCCCTGTCTGGGGGAAATGCATACAGCTATGTAATGTCTACCTTGCAAATACTTCACTGTTACTTCTGTTCAGTACGCAGATTCAGCTCTAGGCTGAAAAGAAATCTGTGGTGACTTGCACTTGAATTTTTAAGAGGTTAGACCAAAAGAGGAAACAAATCAAAAGTTACTCCCCAGATGCCTTTGTAGCATGAATGTACTGAACTGCTTGGAATAGTAACTAACCCTTACTTTTAAGGCAGATAAACAAAGACTTTTAAGGCTGCTACTTTTATTTAACTATGAGACACTAATCACTTGTCTAGTCATATTCCAACTCATCCATACTTCCCATAAAATGATTTGTTTGCTTAGGAGCAATTTACAGAGGAATTTATCATTTACTGTGTTTAAAAGCTCTCTTGTTCTTTGCAATAATTCAGGCCAGCATATCCAACAGAAGAGCTAGAAGAAGAAGAAATAACAGAAGATGATACAGAATTAACACTTAATAAGCTTGAAGAGGATGTTGCGGTAGGTTTACCTGACTGGTTTTGATTGTAATTGGCCAACTCTGAGGAAACATTTGCTCATAGCTCATTTTGTTTGTCTTTATTTAAGAAGTCTATTAGCGGTTCAGTTGCATTTTCTTTCCTGCATCTCCACTCCTGCATCATCAGCTTTCCTGTAGAGTTTTTCTGCTTCCTTTCAGAGAAGGTTATTAACTCTTTGGGAGAGACCAAATGTTCTTATGTGCATTTATAGTTAATGTAAAGTGAAGTGGAATCTAACCATACATTAAAATTATATAGATTCAGAATTGTTTGGTTTCTACTGATACAAGCTGTTGATGTTAAACCAAACTTCAATCCCTGTTCACAGAACTGGCTCATATTTGGTTAAACTTGCCCAGCACTTACTTAATAGAGTACTCACTATTGTGACTCAGATTTCAGTGAAATAGGAAACATTAACTTTGGTACTTAGTCGATCTAAAGTTCTGGGAACAGAGTGGATGGAAAAGAACTACTGGAAAGGGAGCATTTGTTTAAAAACACCAACAAAGACCTAAGTAAAGGTTGCAGAATTGTTTCTGTAGACAAAGGTCATGGCATCTCATCTCTGTATATTCCATTAATGGAATGGTAATATCCCGGCTCATCCACTCTGCAGAGTAAGCCTTTCAGTATGCTTTGAAATACTTTTCTACCAACAAGATAGCGATGTTTGAGGATCAACTGTTTTATTGATTCCTTTTTATCTGTAATAATTACAGTGAAGTTGTCTAGGCAGAAGCCTGTGAAATACACCTGTAAGTTCAAATATGCTTTTAGGACTTAACTGGTGGATAGGTGTTGAACAGAAGTTTGTTTCTTGCTGATTGACTTTCTCAGAAGGGTATTTTTATGAGAGATGGAGTCTCACTGTAAACTGGCAGCATAGTGTGATCACAAGCCATTGCCGTTTTCACAGGCTGCTGTCAGTCTTGAAGTGAGTCTTTTTACTGCTGACTTAAGACGTTTCTGAAGAGGGAAGTTAGCTGAAGATAAAGTGAGAATTACAAAAGGAAGTCAGTTGCACATCTGAGTTCTCCAAAAGCTGATGAATCTTTGCAAAATAAATGTAGATGAAAACCGAAAGTCTGAAGGCTGTGAGCCTGGGAGTGCTCACTTGCTGTGTCAGTAAATAACTTGAGGAGACGTCAGCTTTCTGGAGTGTTAAGGCCCAGCAATGCTGGGTAGAAAATGCCACAATTATCCCATTCTTTGAGTTTACATTTTTCAACTGCTTGGGAAAAATTAAAGGTCATGGAAGTTGGAAATAAAGCACCTGGAATGTTATCATATTGTTTTGATTATAGCCCGAATTTATTCGCCACAATAGTCTACGGGAGTGCAACATCAACTGCTCCCTTTTCTTCTTCCTCTCCTCACAGTTTTTCCTATGTATTGTGTTATTCCTCTCAATTTTATCAGCCAAAACAAATTCCAGACTTTTATTCCTAGCTTTCATACAACATGCACATACTGTGACGTGTATGGCTGGGTTCATTTTTATCAGCTTTGGAGTCTCCACAGGAAAAGGTCTTGAATAATTCTAAGAAGAGTAAGAGACATCTGTACTGTGTGTCTGGCCAGCCTCTGAAATGTAAGCTGTTGGCTAAAAGCTTTAAATATGAAACCAGCCAGCAGTCTGCTCTTTTCTGTGTCTCATTAAGGTCTAAGCTGTTTAAATTGGGAAGTGGGGATGAAACAGTTAACTAAAGCACAGCTGAAACCCTACAAAGACCTTCTGGATTTGCTAGCACTTCTGTTAGCTTTTCCAAGTTTGTAAGTTAATAAAACTGTTGAGCTAGGTTTATACCAAGTGGATCATCACTTGGCCCATTAGGGCCCCTAATGGTTCTATGGGTGTTAATTATATGCCAGTGTAAATTTTTTCACCAGTCCATTGTTGCTGCCAGTATATTGATGTGTCCTGGATGTAGTAGCTATATCCGTGATTGAATTGAGCAGTATTTCTAGTAGTTAAAGTCTAACAATGAGGTTCATTGATTGTTCTTTGGTTTTGATTCTTCTGACTGAAGCTGATGTGGCTGACAGAGACAAGCCTAGTGCTGTAACTCTTAGGGGTTGAGTAGCCCATCTCAGGTAGCCTTCACAACCAGTGAGGCCGGGTGTGCCAGGAAATCTGCACAGTGTGGTTTCTCACTTCTGACAGCTAGTCTTGTTGTTAAGGTAGTGTTGTAGTGTGTTCTTCTACGTGCTGCACAAATATATATTGCCCTTTAAGCAAAAGATAGTCCCAGTCAAGTCACCATTAATTTCTTGCAGGTATTCAGGGGACTAGGGGCAAACATGCCAGAACAAAATGAAGTGTTCCCTGTTAGTTAAAAACTAGGTAACACAGAGGAATAAGCTCCCAGGGTTTTACTAACTGAGTCTTGAAGGGTTCTACTTAAGACCTGTGTTATTGCAGCTTTCATGGTTTGTCTAGAAAGGAGGTGGATGATGGAATTTGACTTCGGTGGAAAAGATGGTTCGCAGAACTCTAGAAGGACAACATATATCAGGGTGAAGTGTATGCATGAGAAAATGGCAGGTGGCATTCAGTATAAAAAGAGGGTAATGCACAGAAATAGCATCTTCGACTTTATTTATGCAGTGATGGTCTCTGAGCTGATTGTGGTCACTGAGAAATGCAATTTTGAGACTATAATAGGGAATTCTGTAAAACCATCAGCCCAGTGTGTAGTGTGATGGGCAAGAGAACAAATCGATTGCCTCAGTTTGAATTGTATCATTTTGTATGCTTAAAATGTGGCATCATTCTGTAGCTCCAGAGATGCAGCGCGAAAAACATCTTGAAAACTGTGTCTGCGTCTGGTTGTGGTTTGCTTTGGTTTTATTTTTAATGCAGAGCTTTCAGAAACCCGTAAGAAATAACAGTTACCATCCAGCTATTGATAATGTTCCATTTGATGTGAGAGGGCTTAGATTTGGGTTGGTTTAGTTTTTAAATAATACGCCTTTAGAACACTTTCCCTGAGGGAAATGTGGGCTGGCTTTTATCTTGCACCTTGTCCCAGATATTGTCTCCTCATCAGATTCTAAGTAAATACAAACTCCATTGCCGTAAACTCTTCACGTCTTGTTTTGTTCAGACATACAGAATTTAATACTCCTCGTCCTGTGCAAACTGAAATGATGGCGAAAGATTGCACATTACTGACTGAAGTTTTGCTTTACCGCTTTTCTTAAGGAAGAAGAGTCAGACAACGAAGAAAATTTTATTGATCTGACTGTTCTAAAAGGGCAAACATATGGATCAGTAAGTTGTTACCAGCAGTCCTCTCTCTTGAGATTTTGACATCTGCAGCAGCGATTTCTTTCTCTTGTATTTAAGTCTGAAAATCTCTTCTATAGCCCAAACTTGGGGAAGCATTCCAACTGAACCGCACCAGCTTATTTGAAACAGAAATGTGCAGCCAGTTTCTAAACTGCAATCACTGCAAGGTTGCTGGACACATTTGCAAGAAATTGTTGCAGACTTTTAGGGAAGCATGGTATTTGTTTCATAAATAGATTTTAACACACAACACCCCCCCACCCCCAGCTATTTCTGCTATCGATTGTAATTTCTTATTATACACAGTTGATTCTTTTCTGTTTTCTTTAATGAGAAAATATTTTGATTACTAATCCTTAAGCATTCAAAGAAAGCTATTAAAGAAATCTGTTAGATCATTCTGGATATGAATATTTTTTCTGAATATGAATACTGTAAGCTATTGTAACATGGTTTCTAATAGCTCTCACTGATCAAAATGATGGTGCTTTGTATATAAGCTTTGTGATTTTTACACAGGACATGAATGACACTCCAAAGCATGAAGAGATTTTGCAGTCCACGACAGATGCGGTAGAGTGGAATCTGGAAGTGGAACGCGTGCTTCCACAGCTGAAAGTTACAGTCAGGACTGACAACAAGGTATGTGAGAATGGATCTGTGTATGTACATATGGCGATTAAAGCATGATTTCAGTGTTTCCTTACCATTTCTTCTTTTGCTATGCCAAATATTGTGAATAATGGGCTCTGCAGTACTATCTTGTCAAAACCTTTGTCATTTACTTTGACCTTGGAAGCAATAATTTTCAGTAGGCTCTTATTATATAAGAATTCTTTTTTCTGCTACTTCCAGGGCACCTTATTTCTATGTATTTATTTCCCTGTATTCGTTATGTGGATATGTCTTAAATTATTAAACATTTCCAAGGTATTCACACTTTGAAAAATTATACCATCAGTCCAGTTTAGCAGATGATGATTAAAACATCTTCCTGCAAGAGAGCTGATGAGCTGCTTATCTTCAAACTGTTCCGCTTGTCAACCACATGAAATGTTGATTGTACGGAATTCATCTTGCTGAACTTTACGTGACAGGAAAGTAGGTCTGTACCTCTGATCTAGTCATCACGGGCTCTCCATAGGCTTAGCAAAAAGGAGTCAGTGCTTTTTGAACTGATTTTACTCACCTATCCAGATACTTGCCTCT
>JAVHNF010086902.1:0-11267 GCA_034783455.1 Micropsitta finschii
AGCATGAGGCCCACAAAGTCCTTGGTCAGACTAAATATTCTGAGCAGTAACTATAAACATAGTACCATTCCCAGGCCAAAAGTCAAAACACAGTGCTGCACCAGCTACTAAGAAGAAAAAAAAATGACTGCTACTGCTCAACCCAGGACAGTGATGCAGCCACTAGAGTCTGCACAGGTCCAATAGCTTCCTCCTGTTGGGAAAAGTGGAGGGGCTTTTTGTAAAGCAGCTGAGATTCCCAGCATGTATTTTATCCAGACATCTCTGCAACATGTCAGTAGTCTGAGACTAGGAATTTGCCTGAAGCTTTAGAAGCTCATTGCTCAGACCCAGCAGTAAATGCATCTGATAATGTCATTCTGACAAAGTTACTTTACTTTGAAAGTTCAACTCTCTGGAGTAAGAGAACTGCATTCTGAAGAACCAGCACACTTAGCACTCATCTAAGCATTTTCTTCTACTTTTAGCACTGAGAAGACACTCCATGTGATTTCCTTTTACATTTTTCCAGAGATACAATTTGCCCTGCCTAGGTCTTGGTTAAAGCAAAGCAAACATTGCGTAAGGGTAGGGAAGCACAACACAGTGTACACAAAGCAAAATCCAACACAGCCTAAACACCACTTCTCTCCTGGAAGTTGCCTGACTTCCCACAGGCCCTCCACATCTCTGCTCCCAAGTAACAGGTCTGTCATAGGAATAAGACTGCATGTGCTGAAATGTGGTTGTATAGACTGGCCCATACAAGCAGAACAAATGCCTTGCCATATTTACAGGAAAAAAAGCATGAGCAGCTGGGCTTACGTAGTTTCAAATAGCATGTGAGTTGGTCTCCCACTTCTTCCTGAGGCACAACAACCATGCCTACCAACATGAGCTCACCTTTGAGCCACCTATCCACATTCCTGGTGTCAAAGTCAGGAGCAGGGATGAGGTAGTTGTGATCTGATGCTGTGCAAACATGCAGAAAGGGAAGTACATGAGACACTAATATAAATACACTCCTAATGGCAGGGTGACACTGGGTTCTCAGTCATAACTCCTCAGAACCAGGGCACAGTGCTGGAAGGTGGTCAGGGTGGAAGGCAGCCTCCTGGCTTTGCTATGGGTGCTTAGCGCCGTGGTATACACACACCGTGGGCTCTTCATGTCCAGGGCAATATTACCAGGTAATCTCTGAACAAATGACTTAGTAAGCAAGCTGCATGCTTTGAGGAAGACCCTAAGTATCAACTTTGGCCAAAATCTAAGAAATTGTGACCATTAAAAAAATATTTTAAGATTTTGCTTTCATGGGTCCCGAAAGAAAATTTCTCACTCAAATTTAACTTCTTGGGCATTTACAAAGCCTAAAAAGGAGCTGAGCTTTTGGTTTATGTCAAAATGTTTGATTTTTTGGTGTGTGTTTCAGTATGAAAAAGTCTCTTCAGTTTGAACAAAACAAATAACATTTTAACAAGGTAACCATCATTTATGGTCAGGCACCAGCCCCCCCTTTTCCCACACATCCACCTGCTTACACATTCCTGCTCTTAAATTTTGCTGAGGGATCTTTAAATCTGCACTTGGGTATTTTATTTTAACATCTATATTTCCCACCTTCCTTTCCTTTCTCATTTCATCGACAGCATTAGATCAAAGCATTGTGATGCTCTATGGAGATGTTGTGAAATCAAAAGCCTTCCTCAGCAAGCTTTGTCAGCTTCCCCAGTTCCAGGAAAGTAAAGCTGGCTCGAGTCAACAGCACAGCTTGTTACAGCACAAAGCATCCATCCCCGAGGATAAACAAGTTATTTGCATGCTTTTTCACTCTTACATCATCATGCTCTCCAGCCAAATGTAACACTGTAAATAGTAAAACAAAGCAAGGCTTCATCCTGCTGGCTAAAGACCTTTATCTTCTGAGGTTACAATGACAAACAACAGACAAATGAAAACTCTCCCAAACCAAACCAGAATAAGGGTTAGACCCAGGTGCTGCATTTTTTTCCATGTAAGTATACAAATCCACCTGCCAGATTAGAAAAGTATAAATATTGCATCTATACATAGCTGCCTGCAGCACCTGGAGCTGTATTTATTGTTCAGGTCCAACTGGAAGCTCAGGAGTGGGACTCTTCTGTTTACCAGGATGTTAAGTCAGACTGAAAATACTTGACACCTAAGGGGCTGCGAACTAAACACAATGTACTTGTACTAATGTACTTGAACAAATATTTGCAAACTCAAGGTATCTTACAAGCAGTTGAAGATTACGATCTACCTGACTGTGGCAGCTCAGCTCCTGCCCTGCTGCAGTGCTCCTGGGCCTGCCTGCCCGCTGAAAGCTGTCCAAGTCTAGGGTACACAGGCCAACAAATGCCCCCTTCCAGGGATGTGACAGAGACAGTCTGTGTGCACACAGCAGATTTAAACCAGAGACTTTCTGCTTGTGCAACACCTATTTGGATATGCCCCATCTCTGGCAGTGTTCAGTGCCAGGTCAGATGGGGCTTTGAGCAACCTGGTCTAGTGGAAGGTGTCCCTGCCTGTGGCAGAGGGTTAGAACTGGATGAGTTTTAAGGTCCCTTCTGACCCAAACCATTCTATGATTCTATTATATCCTTTGTCAAGCCCAAGATATTAATGAAAATCAATCACTAATATTTCTAAAACTAAGTTTCTAATTTTCTTCATTTTACACCCTAAAGATGGAAAGCGCCTTTTATTTCTCCATGCTGCAAAATAAAACCCAAGGGAGACTAGAAACCAGGAGCCTAGAGAAATGTGGCTCTCAATGGCCAGGGCTCTCAGAAACATCAGATGTTGTCCACAGCCCCTTTGAATATCAGCCAGATTTGCAGCCTGAGCCTGAACCTTAACAAAATGAAAATTCCTCTGCACCACGTAGGAAGAACAGCAGCTGGCCAAAGGGAGGGGGAGGAAAGGAAAAGGCCACCTTTTCACAGCTGTATTGGATAGGTAGCTTTGTTAGCAATAAATAGCCTTACCTGTGTGTTCCTGTCTGCTGATACTGACTGACCCTTCAGGAGCTGCTACTTCTTTGCAGACTCTTCACTTGATCGACTGTGCCTGCAGCAGAGGACAACCTGCCCTACCATAACTTCAGGGGAAGCAGAGGAAGGGCTACAAAGTCCTGCCCAGGAGGCAGGAGGGAGCACTCCTGGGGACCTCTTGTCAGCAGGGTGGTGGTTCCTATAAAGATATCCTGCCAAATGGCCTTTCCCTGCCTCCGAGAGTGTGAATCCCACACAAAGGAGGTGGAAGGTCCAGGGCTTTGAACTACGTACACCTAAACCTCTCTTTCATGGTGTGCTCCCTGAAGAAGATCAAAAAGCTTCTGACCTCCAACAGCCAGGTCTTACCTGGGAAAAAATAAAGAAGACACTTAACTTTCTAAACAAATTCAAAGTCAAACTATCAGTGACTGAACACGCAGCTCTCTGCCTACCCTATTTCAGGACTTGGCTGCAAGTCAGTGACTTTCTGAGCTGCAGCCAGCAGTGCCTGTCCAAGTGAATCTCTGGGGAGCCCTGAGCCTGGCTGCTTTCTGCCCACTCCTCTGCCATTCCTTGACTTCTGTGCCCGAGCTGATCCTGCTCCTGGGCTGTGCTTCCTGTCTTCAGTCCCCTGCCCAGCTCTCAGATCATTCTTCTGAATGTGCTCAGTAGCACAAAGGGCAGCCTAATTCTGCATCTGGAGGTAACATCAGATCCAGTCCCTGCCTTAAGGAATACAAACATAATTGGGGTAAAGAAAGAAACAGGGAAAAAAGATACCCTTAGTCACAAAAGGCATGAAAGATCCTCCTTTGAATCTCGTGTCTTCTGCACTACCCTGCAGTCCCGTCACACTCGTGAGGTGGAGGTGACTTCCATCAACAGGGTGGATGCTCTGCTGCATATTCCTAGTCATGGCTGATTTTGCCCAGCAGACAGCACCTTCCTTGGAGCTGCACAGCTCAGCATGTGTAGTTCCCCCCTCTCCTCCCAGCCAAAGCAACACTCCAAAGGGCATCTGCAAAGAGGCCATCCTGCATCCCACAAATGTGTTGCCATAACACAACAGCTTCTCTCTCTTTCCTCAACAACCTCAGTCAAATATGCTTTGCCTTGACCAAGTCACAGCAACAATTTGTTACCTCAGGTTGTGAGCATCATTATAACCCTGGAATACAAAACCCTGGAGGAAGTCCTGTTAACTCCAGGACTGTTTTTAGAGGGGAGAAAAAGCAGGATCTGCTCTTCTCACTGTGACGGCCCTGTCACCAGAAATATCACTGAGTCTAGACAAAGCTTCAGGTGATTCAAACTCTAACACAGCACAAGGAATTTCTTTCTGACCTTCAGTTCTCCCTTTTGCTGAGATTCATCATTTTGCTGAGATACATCATTGCGTTTTCACAGCTTGCTGCATCCATTTGAGGCCCATAATGTTTTTGCCCAAACTTCATTCCTTCCTTCCCAAGCAGTAAGATGTCAAAGCAGCATGACTCAGCCTTCAATAAAACACACATCAAGGACCATTAAAATTAATACACAGTGCAGGGATAAAATTCATAAGCTACATTTTTTAGGCTAGAATCTTCATTGCCCTTCATTTACCCTCAAAACCAGTATTAACTCATGTTGTATCTCAGTGCAAAATAAATCTACCAGCAAAATAGCAGTTTTAAATGAAATCTTTCTCCAGTGGGGAGAGAATATCTCATTCTAATAAAGTGATAGATGGGACTGAAGAGGCTGTGTGATGGCCCTGGGGAGCCCACCCTCCCAGGCCTCCATGGTACTTAGAGACAACACTCTTCAACCATCTTCTGCCTGAATAAGGATCGCAGCAGGTCCAAGGAAATGACTGAGTGTGGGTGGGCAGCAGAGAAGGGAGCCAGGCAGAATTTTCTCTAGCGTTGTATTCACAAGTTGGAAAAGTGCATTTCAGGCAAAGACTTGTGTTCTCAGTGAAGCTGAAAGGGCTCTGGTTTTCCATGTTGATGTTTGCGAGAGCTGATCCCAGGGTCTATGTGGCTGTGAGCCAGAGGTTTCTAAGTGTTCTTGACATGGAATGGCCTTGAAGTGTTTTGCTTTTTTTACAAGGCATAGTGAAGTAACCTATAGGGGAGGTAAATAGCATTATCCTTCCTGAACAGTGGGGGGGACTAAGACTGAGCATCCCATACTCATGCACCACCCCAAAGCCTCTCATGATTTGAAATCTGATCTTAAATCCTTCAAAATTACCCTTTTCACTGAAATCAGTGGAATTTCACACAGACTCTAATCTCCCTGGTTTTCTTTTTAACCAGCCATGTGCTTTCTTAAGAGAGACATCCAGGCTCTCAGTGTTCTCTGACAACAATAAAGCTTGTAAATGTCCAAGCACAGGAATAAAGGGAAATAAAGGAAAACAATGTACCCATTTCACAAAATTACCTAATAAGAAATAAAAATTTGGCCACTTTGCACATTCAGTGTTAAGGATTGACTCCAGACAAGGTCAGAAAGTGTTCCTAAAGTAGATGAAATCTATTTTTTACAGATGTGAACTCACAGGCGTATGAAAAATATCCATAAAACCATCTCCTCTTTAAAGTTTCAGTACAATATGCAGCAGTGAGTTTGAGTGTCACTTTAGGCATGCTTTCAGGCAGGAACACCCTTGTGTAACACCAAGTGAGCAGAGGATACTTGTCGTGAAACAGACTCGGTGGCACTGGGTTTCCTTTCCTACCAGCAATCCCGCAGTATGTCAGTAATACAGCTTGGTAACACACGAGAAGAAAACACAGATTTTAGGAAGAGCTATGGAGTGATGCTCTATTGCAATAACAGGTAAAGATGCAGTTTTGAAGTTTGGCATCTGTTGCTCAGCTCAGCAACTCATTTCTGTGTCTTAAACAGAAAAACTTCCAGCGGAGCAGTGCATTTCAGCAGTGTGTCAACCTGCCCTCAGGTCTGGGGAGGAATGGGGGAAGGAGAGGGGCACTCCTTGAGACAGAGAGAATAAACGATCCTGCAGTGCTATATGATAGCAATGAATTCAGACTTGCTCTTATTTATACCAGTTGAGATTCTGGCCCACAGACTGGCAGAAAATGAGCTAGCAGTGACAATAGAGGTGAGGGCAGGACAAGGACAGGGCTAAAAGAGGTTTTTAGAGCAATTTTTCTCCTTTCCTGCAAAAGCTGCAGAGCAGATCTTCTGTAAAGGCTCCTTTGATTCCTGTTGAGCTCTGCTGGTCAATACTAAGATGTGGCCCTTTCTTAAGGTCATCTTGTATCCTTGGTATAATGTGGTGAAAATCCACCGCAGACAGAACAACTGGTCCTTGTTCTTTTTCTTTCCTTTGCGTGTTGGTTATGGTTTATTTTACTGTCATTATGTTTACTTAAACTAGCATTTTATTCCACATCTTCACTGCGATGAGACCCTGGGTTCCTTTGCATTGAAACTCCATGAAATCTGGATATTTGATAAATGAGGAAGATTTCTGAATTCCTGATCCACCTCCATTTACAGAACTGCTGCCCTGTTTATAGTTAGACAAGCCAGGAACTTCTTCGTTGTGTAATTTCTAAAAGCAAAGCTGGATATTTAACTCATTAGACTTTGTTCCTAGCTGCTGGTGAGCTGCTCGGTGGCCAGCAGGTGACAGTCTCGGCAACAGAAAAGCCCGGGCAGCTCACAAAAGGGGGCTTGTTCTGTGTTCTGCCGGGATGTAAACGTTATTTATTTGGTTTTAGATACACAAACAGTCCTCAACAGCGGACAGCACTTTCCACCAAACACAATAATAAAGAGGAAGGCAGCAAAATTCCTGAGGGTGGTTCCTTACCCCCTCGAGGAGATACTGCAGATGAGGGCACTAACAATCAAGAGGTACCAGCACAACTCTTGGCAGCATTCATTAAAAAACCTTGACATCCCATTGCAGATGTGAAACTAGCAGATACGAATAAAGGCACTTACAAATCTAGCCCATCGGAAACACAAGTGCGTTCAAGCATGGCACAGTTACACTGGCTGATACTTGTAACATTTTGAGGAGGGAACAGGATGTAGAAAATCTCCCTGGTTTTAGTGATGGCAACATTTTCCTTACAGCAGCCCTAGATAGGGCTGAGGGCACAACCACGGTCTGTGAACACAAGCATGAGCTTACAGCACGCCTGGTTGTGACGACCAAGATAACCTTTGCAGCAAAATCCAAGGAAACGTTTCCTTTGTTCATTTAGACGCACACAGTTACTTAGCGAAATGGCTGCATCTTGTTTAACATCTAAAGAGATACAAGAGCTGCTTGAGTGGAGTCCAAACCAGGATGTGTGATTGAAGGGAAAAACGAGAACCCGTAGTGGGTAGAAGGAGGTTTTCTGCTCCACAACCACTTCATGTTATTCCCTACTGCCGAGCTGTCACTATAAGAAACCTCATCACACGCACTACCACCTACAGCTGCTCACTAGATAGAAGCTCTAGGTTCTCAAGCAGAAACTGCCAGTCTTGCCTGGGGTCACTACCACCCAAACACATGCAGCTCTAAGATGTTCTTATGCCATGAATCATTCACCCTAACTGGGACTTTGCCTGAACAAAGGTCAAGTATAGACTTGTAGAAGTGGAATGGTTTGCCTGGTTTGGGAGGTATCTAGCTAGCTAGAGCCTCAGAGAGTGCATAACATTATTCAATAAATCAGAGATATGCTGATTTAAATATCTATCTCTAGAGGCTTCCTTATTAAATGATCATTTGAAGGTGTGCTAATTCCCAACCATAAGAATTTTTGTCACATATGCCTGGTGTCACAGACTGGTTTGATCCAAATTGTGTTTTAGTCAAATGTGACCAGCTGCATTAGATCTTAAAAGTTGTCCATGTTTCTCTGCTGTTTAAAGTAAGCATTTATGAATTACTAGTGTGATAAAGAAATGTGTTGAGAAAACAAATTAATATCACATTGACTGCATTGTAAATTGTGCCTGCACTGCTACTTTCGTGTCCTGGTGCTGAGAGAATGACTGATAAATGTAGGAGAGTCACTGCCTCTCCATATGGTATATGTCACGGCAAGTGATGGGGTGACCTGCAGGACAGGTTATATTTATTACCAAACAGTCAAAGAGTTATTAGCAGGCACAATGCAATATCTTACCTTGGTTTGTCTAACCCAAGTTGAAAACCAGGTATAATTTGGATTTGAACTTGGATGTAACATCTGATACTATGTCTGTTCACCCACACTATCCATCCTGAAAGCACCTTTCTTTTGTGTTATGGTTGTAAATTCTTCTGGATTACATTCCTCCTTAACGTTTCAATAATTGCTTTTTTCTCTCTCTCCCATGCATACATCTCTTTCCTGCCATCCATCTTTTGTTTTGTATCTATTTCAATTTCTTTTGTATCTATTTTTATTTCTTTCATTTCTCCTTCTCCCCTTCTCCTCACTGACCACATTTGGCCACTCAGACCCATTTAAAGGAGCACTGTGGAGAGCAGACTCTGCCTTTGGCAGTGCAAGGAGCAACCAGAGAAATCATCTTGCAGTGGTCACACAAATCTCGTTGGTGCCTTGGTGCTGCCAACCAATGGGAGCATCAGGATTTGTATCCTGCCCTGAGGAAAAGCAGGGCAAGTATTAGGCAAACTAATCACGCTGCAGGGATTTATGTAATGAAAAGTACCTCTGCCTGGGGATCAGAAATGGTGTCAGTCAACCACACACCATTGGTTGGGTATGCAGTTCATCCGATATCTCTTTATTCTCTTCTGTCATGTTCACTATTGCAGTGTCTGAACATCTAGGAAGTGATAGCACAGCCTGGTCACTCTGGGATTAAGGCACATGGTTTGTCACAGGGTATTACTTCAGAGACTGCTGAACAAACTGCTTTACCAACTGCACTGCATGCAGGAGGGCTGGCTCCACCTCGCACCCAGCAGCCCTGTCTCTGCTCAGGGCCTCTACATGTTTTCTAATGCAAACAACAGTAATGCAGACTTCATGATCACTGTCATTTCCATGTGCCTACTGATCCCTTAATGAAATATTCTGTTTAAACTGCACTGGCACAAGCACAGTTCCATGATGGCAGGAGCCACAAACTCAGTCTACCAAGAGAAAAGGTTCTGCAGGACCTGCTGTGCCATAGGAAAGCTGCTGGTGAAATACTATTTGACAGCTTTTCTGCCTGCTCCTGCAGTAAGCATGACACACTCCTGTCTTCCTGAAGGGGAAAAAGGGAACAGAAGATGGAAATTGCCTTTATCTCAGGTTGGGACACAGAAAAAAGTCTGAAATGAGAATGAGAGTCTGTAGCAATATGGATTTGGTACTTCTTAATGGGTGAGTGTTATCCACTCAGTGCTGCTGTAACACACTTGCTCTTTGCTGTGATGAAATCCTGCTAGGAGCACTGCTGCAGAAGAGAAAAACTTCACGACATGCAGCATCACAAACTCTTTGTTCACCTATTGGCAAAAGCAGGAAACCAAATAATGAAAAAAGCAGTAAAATTCTGTTCAATGACCAAATGTGAGTTGTAGGAAGCAGGAAGAGTGAAATTACTGGAATGTGGTGGGGTTTTAAAGCTGAGAACGCTATATGCCCAGTCTAAAATAAAGACAGAGATAATATTTGTACTCTTCCTTATTTCAGAGATGAACAAAAGCATTGAGCTTACATCTTTTAAGTCATCAGCTCTGGGAAGTGTTGCATCTCATAAGCAGAGCTGTCTAAATGTCACCTGTACTTTGGTCCTGCACACCTTGGCCCTTCCTCAGTCTCCTCCAAGCCCTGCTGACCCAGCTGCCACAGGGTCCTGGGAAGCACTGTAGGACCTGAGGGCACCATATGAGATCAGGGAATTCACACAGTCCACGTAGGTCATAGCACCTACTCCAACCTCCCTCCAGCTCTCTTGAGGCAAGATAATGCTGAAGTTGCTGGTGAGTTAGTACCTGGGTGACAGAAACACTTTTCCCCTTACTAAAAGCATATTTTCAGAGCATATTTTCAAAGTTAACTACTAATGAATTTAAAGCAAGGGCAGCTGTCATTTTGTCCAGCTACTCTACGAAGTTCTTCTGCAATGTCCTTGATGATTCTGCCCGCTATGCACTTTCATGATAGCTAGTGATAAAAACTGCTTCAGCGGGAGAGAAATCAGCCTTATTTGGTAGCAATTGGCCAGTAATAGTTGAGAGGGGCATTTGCTTCTGTCACTGAAAGGCAAACAGGAGAGGCTGCTTCCTTTACTGTACCAGGGGCTGTGTGAGAGACACACAGGAAGAAGGGAACAATGACCAAGATTTGCATTTGCTGAGGGGCTGAGTACATTGCTCCCTTGTGAGCTGGCCAAGACCTTCAGCACATGAATTCTTGTGATTCATCCTCCCCCTTGGTCTACCTCTCTGTATCCAGCATGGTACAGAGAACTCTGTGTGTTTATTTAGACACAAAAAGGTCTTTGCTTGTTACTGTAGTATTTGGGCGCTTGGCTCAGGCTCCCGAGCAGAAAGGGAGTACAGACTGATCTGGTGAATCAGTATTTTTACCCTCCTGCCGGACTGCTGAGTGACCTTGGGCAGTTTGCAGCTGCCTCACCTCTCACTACCTCAGTTTCTGTAAAATTACCCCCTTTTACTTTGAATAGCATGTAGGTATCGACTGATGCAAGGGCAGGATATTATTGCTTACGTATGGCTCAAATAAAGCCAGTGCCTAAGATCCAGAATCAGCAAGACAGAGAAATTGAGAGAGAAAAGGGCAGAAATGTGAAATCCTGCCTCTGCCTCAGCTGTTCTCTCCCCACTGCCCTGCCTGAACACTGGCAATTACAGCCCAACACACCATCCGATTTACTCTGCGCCAGCCATGCTGAGAAGTTCAGGTAACCCCCCAAGGCATAATAAGTGACATCTAAATAAGCCCACGCATGTTAGGATGTTTCTGTTTAAAGGTTACAGATCTTTTGTGCTGGAGAGTGGATGTTTCAGAGCAGATGTCTGCCTTTGGAAGGCTCTGGATACTGAAGCCTAATACCTAAAGGGGTTGACAAGAAATCTGGAGAGGGACCATTTACAAGGGCATGTAGGGATAGGACAAGGGGGAATGGCTTTAAACTGGAAGAGGGGAGATTTAGATTAGATATAAGGAAGAAATTCCTCCCTGTGAGGGTGCTGAGGCACTGTCACAGGTTGCCCAGAGAAGCTGTGGCTGCCCCATCCCTGGCAGTGTTCAAGGCCAGGTTGGACACAGGGGCTTGGAG
>JAVHNF010086904.1:0-10477 GCA_034783455.1 Micropsitta finschii
TCACAACGCCTCCGAACCGAAAACCCTCTTAAGAAACGAAATCAACCCCTCACCGAGCCCTTTATATCCCTTCTCGGTGAGAGAGTGGAAGAGAAGGCAGGGGAGAATTCACTGCTCCACCCTGTCCAAAACTGCAACATGGTTCTACTTGATTTTTTTTCCCCCAGATAATCCCTGCACATGGCAAGTTCAGACAAGAGATGAAGTATCCCTTGGTCAGCCCCAAAGATGGCAGAGAAAAGGGAGCAATTAGGGAGATGCTGGATCAGAGCTGTAAAGGAAGTATCTCTTTCTAAAGGCTCAAATCTGCGTTTCTACTACATCCATAGGAGCAGATGACTTAACTATTAATTAAAACAAAAGAGAAGAATCCCTGAAGGCTGAATATTTTAGTTTCTCATAAGACAGGCAGGAAAAGTAGGTCTTAATAGTCCAACAAATAATTATAGTTCCTTTTTGGTTCCTGTAGAAAGTTAGATTTTTTTTCCAAGGAAAGTGCAATGTATTTTATGATTCTATGACTCCTGTGCAATTCTTTATACCCTTTGTTTTCTGTGAGATACATGTTTATATCCACAATAGGCTGCCATTGCAATGTAAAAGTAGAACACTAAATGAATAAAAAGAATATATCACAGCTGTCACTGACTGAGATAGTTATGTTGAAATGGAAGAAAGTACAGAGAAACAGATGGGGAAACGAAATTGTTTACCACCAATTCAATAAACAGAGGTAGCAATTCTGATATCTGTCACAGATCTTAAAGACTTTTTTTTGGCAGAGAGGATGGAGAGGGAAGTATTTTTACTTCAGTGGCTGTTAAGAATTCTGAAACACATTCTAGAATATGCCATTATTTTGATGTCACACACATAATATATGTTTCCATTTCATGCCCCATGATTGTTTTTGGCCCATATCCTCTGAAGTTTTAAGGGGAAGAGGGAAGAAAGGTGTGAGGGCAAATAGTAATTTACAGATCTCTGTGGTGGCAAGTTTCTTTGTAGACAGCATTTTACAGATGCACTGCGAACGTAACTAAATAGCCATACATCATCGGGCTATTTAATTCCTGTAAACTCAGATTTTGGTCTTATATTGGGATTCATGCACTCACATTTCTGCCACCATATTTCTCTTGTTGAGACATCACAATTAGAAAATGTCACTCAGCCAGCAATATCTAACACGAGAACTTGACAACTGTCTAAACAATTCAGAACAATCCTTGAAAGAAATTACAATAAATAATGAATAATTACAGGGTTTAAAGGAAACACTTTGCTTTACTAGAGACTAAATGCTACCACAAAATGGAGAGTAGCTTCATCACCACAGAGTTGGGAAATGCATGGATGGGAAATATGCAGTTGTATAAGAAACCTCCAGTCATATGGCAGGGAGCACATGATATACCAGTCAGTGTGAAAGATAAAGGGCTGCATTAGCTTAATAATCTCAGTAAATCCGCTACTTAAAGAAGCTGAAGCATGAGCCAAAACATCTCCCTTCCAGAAGTACAAAGTAGTCTGACTTGAAAAACTTCTAATTAGAGAAATTGAAAGATTCAGCTGAATTTTCAAAAGCACTCCAGATATTTAGGAACCGGGCTCCCACTGGATTTCGTTGATTCTCATAAATCACTTAAGTGGTAAGGAAAATTCTACTCCCCAACCTTCCATATCATGTAAATCACATGACAGAAGTCACAGATTTTTGCATTCTAGAACAGACATAAAAATCCAGTTATTACACAGAATGTCACTGAAGCGCAGCAGTAAAAATGTGAATTAAGTCTCATTATTTTCAGTTAGTTCAAAAATAACTACAGATCTAAACCCACTGAAGTTAATATATCTCTTTCACCAGGGGAGCGCAATTTGAGCATCACCTCCATAGTAATCATAATCATTAAAAGTTTAAATGGAAAATTAATTCTGTATTCTGCTCAAAACGTGCTTACAAACCTACACTTACATTTGTATGAAAGACTTATATGAGGCATATTCATACCATTCAGTCAAGAGATAAAAGAAAATCAAATAATGGGATATTGCATCCAGCCCTTGTAGATACATCAAAGCAGGCATCTTTAGCGCAAGACAGATTATAGTGTCAATGTTGGGAGTTTTTTTTAAGATTAAAGGGTAGGTTTTCTTTACAGAAGAAAATTTCATATACAATAAGTACCTATGTTCAGCTGCCCCATGAGCTAATTGTTGACTTATTACAGATGGTTAAAGTTTATTAATGAAGACTCTAGGCCAAGCACCGTGTATTCTTGGCCCTCCATTTTAACAAGTGCGTGATAAAACAAGTTCAGAAAAGTGTATGCATATTTGCTTTACCTGTTACTGATTTGGCCAACAATGCCAAAGTGGTGCTATTGTTTTCTCTAAGAAAGTACTTGACTAAAATATAAAAGAAAGCATAAATATTTTTTTAACGTATGAAAATGTCAATTCTATAGGTATGCTTATTAAAATAGAAATACAACTAGCCATAACAATTCAACTTTTTGTCACTCAGCAACAGAAAAAAAATCCTAAATAGATAGAGGTGGGACAGGAAAAGGAGTCAAAATGCTACAAAAATTCATGGACTTGAAATGCAATTCTAAATCTTTACTCCATACCAGAAATACAGGTGAAGAAAAGCATTTCGAGTCAGGGAACAATGGATATGACTGAAAGCCTGTTCAGAGTAATGCTAGTCCTTTATCATAACAAAGATTTCTAAGCCACACTGTAGCCTGATATCGGAGTTGAGTTAGGCTTAAAGTCATTGGCATGATATGCTTGAGATTTTCATTGAGCATACCTTTTTATTTTTACCTATTACCTTTTCTCACTCATGGCGTGCCCCCAAAATGTTCAAATTCTTAAAAAAAAAAAGCATAAAGAGATGCATCTGATTTTAAAAAGAAAGAATAAAAAAAAAAATCATAGCATGAAACTGATGTTATTTTTAACTCTCACCAGTTTGAAATTGTGAAAAAAAGTTGAAATATATGGCTAAGAGTCTGTGAATTATTTTTTTTTACTATTTTATTTTATGTGGTCTCTATAAACATCATAATGTGCAAAGTTACACATTTCATTGTTTTGTTTTGAAATGATGGTAAATTAAGCCCAAATAGAGATTCTAGGAAACTATAGGCTAGATAGAATACTTATGTTCCAATGAAGGTATAATCAATATATTTAAAATGTTTTATTTTTAGTCTGAAAAGGAATAGTAATAATTTATTTGGGGACTCAACCTATTCTGGTCCCTCTTTTAAGGATACTGTTTAGTGCAAACAATTCTTCTGAACACTAAACTTCTATTCAAACCCAACATTCATTCCTCCCCCCAGCAAACCTAGTTAAAACACTATTACAACATAATTTTATTGTTTGTCTTTTTGTTTGGGGTAAGGGGTGTTTTGGTTTGATTCACTTTGTTTTGATTCAGGAGGTAGTGGTAAGGAGGAGGAGATGAGGCTTTCAAGTGACTAAGATGTTTTTGTCTCGGTACAATCCACAAAAAAATAAAGAATTTGCCTTGATGAGATTACTAATTATCCAATTAATGTGTGGAAGTAACATTAAGTAAAGCAAGTAGATTAAAGGTATCATGAAAGAAAGAAAAAAAATTATTAACACAAAGTTTTTACTCATTCTAATCCTACACTATACATTTTTCTTCTCACAGCATTGGAATATTCTACTGAACTGTAACTGTCCAAACACACAGTATCTGATATATATATAAATCTTCTTTGATTTTTTTACATGAAGGGTGTTATGGGAATATCTGAAACTTGATTTCATATAGTGCAGTATAGAGATACCAGTCTAGCAGAGACCAAAACAAGAAGGACCTCCCTGATGCTTACATTAGGAAATCTTATGCTAGTTGCATAAAGAGTGTGCGTATGTATATATAGATATATACATATATAGAGACATATGTATGTATATGTGTATATATAATGTTCTAATGTGTGCATGTGTATGTGCATGTATGTGTGCACGCGTATTTGATGTTTTTCTTATTCCTCTCAAGTAAAATTTGAACTTCTTGCTTTTTACACATTTTTGCTCTTGGATTATATTCAATAATCCAATTGGAATCAAATTTTAGAAGAACATTGTATGATATGGGTGTCACAAGTTAGATTCTGACTTTGTTTCTCACAGCAAAAGAAATTACCCAATTTTTAAGACACTTCTTTGCTGTCACCCAGCAGATCTATTTATCTGCTTAAGTGCAGATGTAAAATACTAACTCTGAGGGCCTTGGTATGAAAACATTGATTTAAAATTTGTCTTTTATTTCATTCTTCTCCAGATAAGTTTTGTTAACTGAGACTTTTTAAATGTAAGCATCCCTTCAAAGTAAGAGTAATGGGTAATAGAGAGAAGAATGAAAATTTCTAGCATTTAATACTATAATCTCATTTGTCAGTTAGGTGTTTTCTGTAAGAATAATTCATGCCCCTCTATAATACCCATAACTAATTAAGAAGTGGAAAGGATGTAGCACTTTAAGTTCTTATATCCCAAATTATTTGTAATAATTTTTGATCTCTCTGTATTCTGCAGTAACTTTTTATTTTTCCAGCTTGGATAACAAAAGTCATAATGAGCATAAACATGATACTTCTGCTGCTAAACATTCTTTCCCATAAATATTTAACATACATATACCTATCTACGATATTACATATTCACACTTGTTTGAAGTTCTTAACAGCACAAATATTGTTGGGATTTTTTTCATATTTTAAAAGTGTGAACCATCTTTACCCTTTTTTAACTAAATTAAAGACATTCCATCTTACTGTGTTTTATGTTCATTAGTACCATCTCATTCATCTAAAGCAACAATAAAATACCTGCAGAACAAAAAGGACTCTATCGATAAATAGCATCATGCTACATCTACAAGCGTTAAAGAAAAAGGTTTAACCCAATAACTGTATTTAGAATGGATTTAATGAAATTCATAATTTGTAGTGAAATATTTAACTTTCTAATTTTAAAATCAAATGAATGTTCCACTCTTCCTTTTTTGCTAGCATTAACCTGGCTTATGATATGAAAGAAAAGACCACATTAACAATGATCAATGATAAAGGATCCAAGACTAAACACTAAAGCTCTACCAATGAAAGCAGTGCAATGTCCTTATTTTGTGCACAGAGATGAATTCTAACTTTTGTCTTTTTTCTTTTTAGATTAGAATTTTACATCAAAATTGTATCAGTACTGCATAATAACTATAATACTCTTCATTGTTTCCACTTAGTGACAAGGTTGAATGTAATAAAATAAAGCACATGCAAGTTATACTGCATGATACAGTATATAAATTGTACCTTTTCACTTATCATTTCTAAGGAATTAGTCCAACTGAATTCTATAGAAATCCTGTGCAAGATGAAAAAAACAATTGTAAAAAGCATATAATGATAATAGTTGCCTGATTAAACTAAGTCTCATCAAAATATGTCATAAAATGTGCCACTAAAAGCATACTGGTACTTCATAATAACCTGAACAGCTTCACCTGTAATCTGATACTTCATGTTGCTTTTATCAGAATGTGATGGTTCTGGTTTACAGTTTCTTAATCCTTGGAGTCTTTAGGTTGAATATTGAACATGTTTAGCAAGACTCAGGATTTTAGGAAACAAAATAGAAGAAGCAGCACCACCTGCTGATGATAATCAAATCATATATGAGATTTTTCTCTTCCCAAATTATCTGCAAAGCTACCCAAAAATGCTACATTGAAGAGATCAATAGCACTTGGCTTTCAGGAGGATGGCCTTTCCAATATTGACTGTCCTCCCTTTCCTCACTGTTCAACTTCAATTGGTATCCTGACTAAAACTGGTGTTTCTGTGATGCAAGCATGAATGTGGATACATGAATTTCTGATTTCACTACTGAATAATGCTACTATTAACATTTCAAGTTGTTATAACCAAACAGTGACGAGTGTTAAATGTTCATTCACTAAAAACCTTTTAAACTCTCTATTAAAGTTCTAACTGGATTTATTCTTTCTTTTTATTTTCTTGTGCTTACTCATAATGCAATGTCACTACTTGATGACAAATAATATTTCATACTGTGTATGTAACATCATTGTGTTGCAGAATCCCCCAAATACCTCAACAATGTCTTTGTTGCGCTATTCTCACCATTTAGCACTTATAAGCTTTTCTAGTAACAACCAATAAATCAGTAATGGAGCTCTGAATATGTACAAATATTAAAAAAAAAAAAAATCAAGAATTTTTGCTAGTTTGCAATTTATGTAATGCCATCTTGACCATTCTCTTCCCCTTTCTATATGAGCTGTCTAGAACAGTAAACTTTGCTCCATAAATAATAGTGTATTCATGCTTTTAAAGGCTTTTATATGCATTTATGGTAGGTAAAGGTTGGAAGAGGTAGTTGACTGATTTTCACTTTTATCTACTTTGATTTCAGTAAAGGGCTTTGTCACTCTGTATTCATAAAGGCTAATGCACCCTTTGGTTTGTAGAATGTACTGAAATGTTTGCAGCCCTCTTGGTATCAGGTCCAAAATGTGAAGCATTACTGTTAAGAGGGTATCTTTCTAATGTATTTGTATGTATAGTTTACACCTCTGTGAGGTCTAATAAAGGATTATGGTTAATAAAAAATGTGTTGAAAATTCCTCATCCATACAGATTCTGCAGTAGATTGCATTTTTCCTTTCTCTTCTGTGATATACACATTTAAATTCTCAGAATACACCAAAATCAGGACATACACATACTTGACAGGGTGAGCAGGCTTCACTCCTAAGATAGGACTGACATGGAAATCTAACCAGTGGTTCAAGAACCTTGTTAAAGTTGTCAGCAGAAGGAATTATGGAACCTATAGATAAAATTAATAGTAATGACAAGGAAAAAAATGCATTCGCCTAGAGATGAAGATGCCTGAACTCACTCTGATACAGCAACTCACTCAATAGGTCTTTGCTACAAAAGAGCTAGGTAGTAGCTAGCTTGTACTGACTCTTCCAAAGTTATCCAAGGGTCATTCAAGGAACTACATTACTATGCCTTCTATTACTATCACATTGTTCTCAAGAACAGAATCTGTGGGTACGTGAATAAATATTATATGAAAAATATGGTATCATGTAGGTAAAGGAAGATGGTTCTTGGGAAGTCAAGCCTCAGAAATCTGTTAGGAGTTCTCAGGAAGAAAGAATAAGCATGCAGTCAAGGAAGATCAGGGTAATCTTAGATTCCCAAACTTCTTGTAAATTAGGCCACTTATCCAAAGTTCCCCAAAACACTAAACAGTCATGGAATGAGTGGAAAGTTCTTCATGTGCACACACCAACAATTAAAAAGCAGAACACATAAAGCAGGAAAAATTAGGACTATCTACAGCAACTGTTAAAAATGTCATGGAAAAAAATCTTATTAGTGCAAAGTTTACATTGTGTGTGGAGAACTAAACTGAATAACTAGTTGGATTTCTTTTTATTTAGACAACTTCAATTCAGCCAAATGTGGTTTTGTCCTGCATTTTCATACTGCTTTACATTTGGCTAAAAACCCCTTTATTCACACATTATTGCCTTAATTTTGGTTTACTACCCTTTATTTTTACTGATTCTCATTTGTGTATACTTTTTAGATAAAGTAGATTAGTGGTGATTCTAAGGCAATCTTACACCTCTGCAAAAAGGACTGGCCTCTGAGAAGTACGTTTTACCAACTGAGAGCATAACAGAGCTATTAACATTCATAAGAGTTTGCTTATGTTACACTATATATCAGTGGTACACAGATTTTCTGCTGGCTTTCTGAAAAGAGGTAATTTGTCATCCCTGTATTTTGACAACCAAATATTGAGGAGAAATGGAACAGAACAGGAAGAAAAGTGCTAGTCAAGCTGAGATAAAACAAAGATTAAAGCAGGATTTCCAGATTACCACTGGGTTGGTTTTGTTTGTTTGAGGAGTGCTTGGACATAACCTTTAATGCAGCAATCACTTAAATTAAAATGCACTGTCTTTGGACCAGACTCCAAGCCCTCCAGGACTCCCCTGCTCAGCATGTGCTCTCTACACTAAGTAATGTTTTGACTCTTTTTGTTTGCTTTTTCCTTCTGTTCAATGTATCACCTATTCTTGCTGTACAGTGGAACAGCTCTGGGCATACTAAACCATAGAATTCTAATCACCTTAATATCTTTTAAGTTTAAAAGCAGATAGAGCAGGGAAAATAAATTATTTCCACCACTAACAGGTCACAGAGAAGCTGCTAATTCTTGTTCAGTGTTGTTATTAGGTATTTCAGATATAAATTTCTTTAATTCGTTCAAATAGATTATGTGGATTCATACATATTTTATTGAAACTACTTGACTGCAGAATCCTTACCAAAGTCTCTATTCATACTGTGCAAGGGGTATAGTTTTCTCCATTTCACATTCTTCAAATCCTTGCTTCTCTGAGAATAATTTGTTTCATTGCCTTTCCTGCAGAGCTTCATCTGAAAGTTGTTATAATTCTATGGCCATAATTATTTTTCCATGCAAGTTTATTAATATAGATGTACTATTATAAATTTTCTTTATTAACTCATGATATGCCTTTTGCTACTTCAACAGAAAGCTATGCAATGAGTTTTAGTCTTTTTCAATTTCTTTCTCTGGATACCCTTTTTATTTCCTTCACTGATATTTTTAAATAATATTTTATAAGAGGTATATCTAAATCTTATTTTATTTAAGGATTTAAAATTACTACATGACTTTTAAATAAATTGCAAAGTATAAACTTCAGGCTTCCTATATTTCATAAGGTACTGATTCTTTCCCCTGTCAGAGTACAAATTCCTTGATTTGATCTTATTCTGTTAGTAACCTTTTCAAATATGCTGGCTTATTTATTTTCTCTCTTCCTTTATTTCCTCCTTTTTTCTATTCTCTTATTCAATGCAAAATCCAATACATTCTCTCGCTGATGTTTGAGAAGGGTAAGGCTCTTCACTGTCTCCTAACAATAGATTCTTAATTTCCTCAGACTCTCTGGTCTTCTTTATGCAGCTGGATATTTGCTTTTCATGTAACAGTGTTAATTAAGGAGTGACAATCACCATTATTAAGGTTAGCTTCCTAGAATGCACCCATATAATCACATTTAGCTAACGCAGTGTATCCAAGATAAGAATACTCTGTAAATGTGTTTAAATTTACATCTGAAAGTATTTTTCCCATGTATTGACAAATTATTACTTCAGAAAATGTCTTTTATTACATACCTGGTTCTAAAACTATCCTTTCTGGCATATCTTGAGCTTTCACTAGTACTGTAAGCACCTTCTTTCTCTGTTTCTTTTTCAAGTATTGTTTTGTGTGTGCACAACTATTTTTGTATTCTGGAAGGTGTCCCCGCCCGTGGCAGGGGGGTGTTGGAACTAGGTGATCTTTAAGGTCCCTTCTAACTCAAACCATTCTATGATTCTTTCTCAATCCCTCATGTTCTAGCAATTTTACATCCAGATAATCTCTCAGGAAGCATATTCTATTCTACCTGGCTTCTGTATGAGAGTATGCCTAGGCCAAGAGGAACATACCTTGTCCTCACTTTTGCAGTGCTCACTATTCCTTCAAGTTTCCCAGCAGATAAACAGTAATTTATTTGCTTAATACTGAAAATTTCCTAAGAATATTATAAAACCCCCCCCTCATTATGGCTCTCACATCCTCAGAAGTGGGAAATGAATAGAAAAGTTTTAATTTTATTACAGCTTGGATAGAATAACCTTTCCAATATCGCACAGCACACTAATGTCAGACACAGGTAAATTGTCCCCAGCACCTTGATAAATCATTTTAATGAATGACACCAACATGCTTCTCCAGCATCTTGTGATTTCTTCCTGACCTGTTACATTAGTTTTGTAAATTCTCTCAAGCACCAGAAAGGGTTAGAAACATTAGAAGTACATGGATGTATGCAGCATAAGCCTGAATCAATGAGGGATTTTTCAGCTGCACAAAAAGCTGATTTAGTGAGCAATATAAAATTTTGAAAGGTTCATAAATCTATCAAGACAAACAATTGAAAAACAAACTCAACTTTACTTTGGAATGTCTCTCCCATTCTAAAAAATCTGTTCAATATTCAACATTCAGTAATTTATAACAATACAGTGGATTCTTTACTACCCAGTTTGCCCACCTACACAGAAATGCCTATTACTTGCCCTATTTCAGAGTGTATATGCAATTTCTGAGATACTACCCAGGAAGAGAGCAAATCTGCAAAATTTTAACCTCAAAAGTTTCAGGAAGCTGCAAGGCCAAACGCAAAAATGTAAAAGCTGAAGCATAACAGTAATTATATAATACTCTATGATGAAGACCCCTCCAAAACTCAATTTAGAAATGTGTCATGTGGTGCCTCAGATTACTGAAGACTGAA
>JAVHNF010086911.1:0-10326 GCA_034783455.1 Micropsitta finschii
GTCTTTTTATTGATACTAGATGAGGACCCAAATATTTTACAATTTGAAGGTAGCTTAGGAAGATTTGTTGATCATAAGACTTCTCCACAGAAAGATAAACCATATTATCTCTTCCATTTTATAGTTTAAGAGATAAAAGAACATATTGAAATGAAGAAATTAAAACAAAGTTTTGTTGGTTTTGTTTTGGTGTTGGTTTTTTTTTTTTTGGTTTGGTGTTTTGTTTTGGTTTTTTTTTTTTCTGATTACATTATTTCAGCGATATAAAATGTAACCTGTGACGGCAGGTTTATTTTAGTCCCTGCTGTTAATTCTGCTTTGAGTGTGAACCAGCCTGACCTTGTAAAAATCAGTTCTTTCCCTGCCAACCCTGCAATTTGGATACTGAACTGCATTAAAAATTACCCACTTGTCCATGAAGAAGTCCAGTACTTCAATTAGGCAGGTGTCATTTGCTTCTTCTCTCACTTTCCATTTTTACTTCAGGCATTTAAAGAGGCCTTTATACAACCTTTGCCACTAACTTCCTCTTAAATATTTCTTCACCTGTATGTGAAGTCTCATTCTTCCCTGCAGCTCACTTTTTTTTTCTTTTTCTGCCAAAAATACAGTTTCATTACTTTTTTCACTGTGCCTTTATTCCTCAGCTCTGCTCTATAGCTCTGCTCTACATCTTGCAGTTTCAGGTGCCTCAGGGAGCCACGTGCAGATTATGTTGATAGGAGAGAAAGAAAACAGTGATTTAGCAAAATATAGTTTCTATCTGTGACTTACCTGGATTTCCCCAAGTCATGAAGCATGAGGGAGAAGTAAAATGCATCCTAAATTCTAAGTTAGGATGGAAGGAAAAACTAGGGCTGCCCTGCTGTCTTCCTCACCTTTTTCAGAGCAGTTAAGTTATTCCAACAATCATTTTGTAAACTTTTAAAATTATCAAAGGTGGGTGACTATTTTTGCTTTAATGCATCTTGTAATTGTGCAAAAATAAATATTTTTAATAAATAAAAATTATTCAAACAAAAATATTTTTCATGTCAAGGGTACCAAGGTTCTGTCTGCCTGACTTTTCAGCTTCCATGTGCATTAAGGGTGTTGGTCAACAAGAAACTTAACATGAGCTGGCAGTATGTGCTCACAGCCCGGAAAGCCGACCATATCCTGGGCTGCATCAAAAGGAGCGTGACCAGCAGGTCCAGGGAGGTGATCCTGCCCCTCTACTCTGCTCTCGTGAGACCTCAGTTGGAGTATTGTGTGCAGTTCTGGTGTCCTCAGCATAAAAAGGACATGGAACTATTGGAACAAGTGCAGAGGAGGGCCACGAGGATGATCAGGGGGCTGAAGCACCTCCCATATGAAAATAGGTTGAGAAAGTTGGGGCTGTTCAGCCTGGAGAAGGCTGCGTGGAGACCTCATAGCAGCCTTCCAGTATCTGAAGGGGGGGTATAGGAATACTGGGGAGGGACTCTTCATTAGGGACTGTAGTAATAGGACAACGGGTAACGGGTTAAAACTTAAACAGGGGAAGATTAGATTTGATATAAGGAAGAGGTTCTTTACAGTAAGGGTGGTGAGGCACTGGAATGCATTGCCCAGGGAAGTTGTGAATGGCCCATCCCTGGCAGTGTTCAAAGCCAGGTTAGACAAAGCCTGGTTTAGTGTGAGGTGTCCCTGCCCATGGCAGGGGGGTTGGAGCTCAATGATCTTAAGGTCCTTCCCAACCCTAACTATTCTGTGATTCTGTGATTAACATCACAGTTTCTACTGACTGAGGTGCCTGAAAATTGCAATCTGGACTGCAGAATTCTTGGCTTCTGGGCTTTCTGATGAAAACTTTATTTTGCTCCCATTGAAGAACACAGTATGGCTGCACAAGGCATCCATAATCACAGCATTTTGTCACATTACCAGTGAAGTCTGTTCATCTGTTTGACCACCAAAAATCTGGACTCCTTCCTCCAGGCCTGCTGCAAAGACAATTTAGCTGTCACCTTTTTTACGTCTAGTGACTCAAGGTATCTCAGAGTATTTGATCAACAGCACAGTCTACCACAGAAACTGTGCTCAGAATTTGGGAGCCTGTTTGCATTTAGTGGAAGGATGCAGGAGCCAAAACTGATCCTTAACCAATTCTGTTGGTGCTGTGACCCAGATGAACTAAAGCGTCAGGGGTCTGCATTTAATGAAATGCTCCTGTGGTAGATATGGACAGAGGTTTGATGCTTAAAAGCCCATGAATGCAGCAGATTTTTCCATTTAGTTTACTGAGCTTTGAGTGAAACACTACAAACATTAGCCAAATGACAAACATTAGCCAATTAACAGACAAGAGCTCTTCTTTGTTCAAGTCTCTCTGAATTAAGATACAAGCACAGGAAATACGGGAAAAGCTAACAGGTTGAGATTCCTGCTGGCAATTCCAGGAAGAACCCAGATACCTTCATCACTATCACCATGATACAACACCAGAATGAAACCCCAGTTATGTGTGTCAACTGCACCCCCCCCAAAAAAAAACCAAAAACCAACCAAACAAAAAACAAACAAACAAACAAAACCCCAAAATCCCAAGAAAATCTTCACTGAACTCTTCTATTGAGAAACCCTTTCTGATGCAAATCTGATAATGTGTTTAATTGCTTTTTGATAGCACCCGGAGGCCTCAAACCAATATCAAGGATTTAGTGTAATACGTACCACAAACACACAGCAAAGTAGCCCCTGAACCTAGGAAAATGCACATTTAACTAAAAAAAATGTTCACTAAAATATCACTTTAGACATGTTTCCATACCTCAGAGATAAAGATGTCCAATTCAAATGTTAACTGCCAGAAGTACTGGTAAAGGTATGTTTTTGTTTCAAGCACATTTATAGAATTCTGTAATTAAAAAGAAACCTAGACTTTCAGCTTAACTTGAAAGCGTGACTGAATGCCCATGGCAGTGAGGATAGAACTAGATGATCTTAAAGTCCTGTCCAACCCAAACCATTCCATGCTTCTATGTATACAAGATGAAGTCCATTCAAATATTTGTCACTGCAGTCATTTGGTGCTGTTGGTTGCAAACCAGTGGCGTGAAACTGCCTTGATAAAGCAAATATTCTAGTAACAAATTGTTCTAAACTCCTCCAGCAAGAGAGCTCAGTTAATATGATTTATTTTAATTTAAATTTGTATAGCAAGTACTTTTGTAGAACTGTGCCTAATAGACCATTAGAGTTTTCCCAGACAGTTGTAGCGCCTCAGTACCTTCATCCTTCAAATGTCTTTGCTATTTTCTGCCTTCTTTCAGTGAACTTGTCTCTTGTATTAGGGACATAAATGACATATGGACCACATGATACCTTTGAGGATTATGCCAATATTAAATAATAGCTTATGAAGTCTCACTGCCATGCAGATTTTCAGAGAACCAAGGTGGATGTTAGTAGGAGACAATTACATATTGCTATATATGAAACATATTCTTTACCTAATCTTTTTCTTATATTCCTTTCTAGTGTACTCAAAATAATTTTCAGGAGACTTCCTTTGTAGATTCCGGACATTCACAGAGCTGAGGGTCATCGTTTCCACAACAGTTGGAAATGACTGCTTGTCCTGGATTGCTCCCTTCCCTAGTAGTTTTATTTAGTTGATTACTTCCATAAGATAAAGAAACTATCCTAACTGACTTTGAAATTGCTACCTGCCAGTGTAATTCTAAGCTCATCATGCAAAAATACACAAAACCCAAATTAGTAGGTATGACAAAATCCTTGTAAGTCATTCATCACTATGGTAGATCCTGTATAGAATATACTTAAGCCTTAACAAGTGTGGACCAGGAAAAGCACACTAAATTGGGCAATTTAGAATCACAGAGCTGCTATTAGGAATGTAAGAAATAGAAATGTTGAGGCATAAGAGAACTGTATCTTCAAGTCCCCACAAGCCAAACATACACCAGCTGAATCCTGGAATCTGGATATATATATATGTATATATATTTCTTAATAAAACTGTCCACAAAGCACAGACAACCAAATCTAGCTCTTCCTTCCCCCTCCCAGGAGATATCTCACTACATCCAACCTACTGCTTTTCAGTAAGTCATTCAGAATTTAATTCAAGCTGGCTGCACTGGCTAGTTTCCCTGCAGTCAATTCACTTCTTTTGGGCTAGCAGGACGTCAGAGCTAGAGAACCATTACGCCAGTCTAAGTGATGGTGGATCTGCTTCTGCTGTTTGTTAAGCCTCTCTGATGGAGGATTAGATTTGTTTTGGTACTGCATCTCAGAAGACTCTAAAGGGCATACAGTAATCTAAACTACAGACTGTCAAGATCTTGTTAGGCTAAGTTTCTCACCAGTCATGGAACAAGTATGACTCGCCAGCAAACAGCACAAAGACTTAAATGAATCTTCAGGACAGTACTGGGAATGCATGCAGGCTGCACAGTTCTTTTTAACGGTTTTGAGTTTTAATCTTCCTATGTCTGTGCAGATGAACTGGTGTTCTTATTTGAAAAATACATGTAAAAGCATATCATGAGCCTAGATTTTCCAAAAGGTCACCAATTACAGAACATAATGGAATAGCAATAGCTACTGTACAAAAGTAAAAAGGTATTCTACTATTGTTTGTATCAAACTGTTAATGTCTGGAATCAGTCTGTTAACTGAGCCACTGATGCTGGGGAGAGAAATACACTGTGAGACAGAACATTTTCTTTTGTGCTCGTGGCATGCAATTCTGCATTTAAATAATGAATTGGCTGAAACTTCCCTTACACCAAAAGGAGAAAAGAAATTTGGCATTGGGAAACAATCACTACATGTGGAAAATTCACTCAGACTAATTATTCGTGCTGTGCAATTATCACCATGGTCAGAGTTGCAAAAGAAAAACCTGAAAATTTGCAGTGAAAATCAAAACTAGAAAAACATTGAAATCTACTGCTCCATTTTACATACTGCAAAATATAAACTTGGTTACAGCTTGGGAGCATTAAAAACTCCTCAAACCTTAAATATTTTATTTGCTTTTAACTTCCTGAATACAACTAAGAGTACATAAAAATGATACTAGCATCTACTTAATTCTAATTGAAAATGTAATTCTTGGTTTCCTATTGACTCAAGACAGTAGTGCCTCCAAGTGACATTTCATTATAGAATATAGTCTTGTAGCTTTGTAAAAAAAAAAAAAAAAAAAACCAGCCCAACAGACCATTTTAATTGCTTCACACAATAATAAGAGATGACAGACACGTGTAAACACCAGTCAGACTTAAATGACACTGACATTTCTCTGAGAGGGCTTAGGAGGGAGGAAGAGGAGGAGTAATTCACATTTTTATTTTCTAACCATTCTGAAGCTGCTAACTGTTGGAAATCGTAATAGCAACATAAAGATGAATTTGCATCTTCTGCCAGCTATTCATCAGGCTTTTCTGCACAAACCACAATATCCTAGGAGACATTTTCTTAATTTGATCAGGATTTTCCAGGTTTTGCTTGCCCCCTTCCCTCACAACCGCATTTGCTGATATTACCATTTAAAAAAAAAAAAAAAAAAAAAGACTAAAACCAAACTTGTTTGCTAATCCTGCAAGGTGCTCTCCTAGAAGTGTGATCTACCTTGCTTCCCAGAGGTATATCATGCTTTGTAGGTTATCAGTGAGTGAACAAACTTAAAAGCACAGTTTTGGAAATAATACGACATGATCTACCAGGCCTCATTAAAACTAAAATCTATTACAGGTCATGATAATGGTTATGTTCTCATTAATTTTTCCATAAAGTCTACATGTCAGAACCCATTTAATATATTATTGAAGAGTCCTAACATACAGACTTGTACCTAAAACAACAATGTAATGACTAAAATGGCAATTAAAGTACAGGCAACTTACTGATTTAAGATAATATTTACCAGCCACTGAATGGAAGCAAATTGACATAGCCTCAGCACTGATATCAAATGTTTATGTTAATATGTTTACATTAATAATATCAAATATTTACATTATGTTTATTACACATGTACATGTAATACACACATGTATAGAGTTGTTTTGCTAGTTGATAATCAAATGTAGTATCTGTGATAAAGGCTCCATTTTAAATAAAGTTCCCTTTACACAGACACAGAGAGTACTAGTAAAAAGTTCAGAAAAAAGCCTGTTCAGAGAAGGTCTAATTTTGTTTGGTTTGAATTCAGATACCCATTGAAGCATTCACTGCCAGATTTGTACCGTATGCTAGTAAATCAATATTCAGCAACCAAGATTTTCAGGAATCAGACTTCATTCAGAAGCAAACCAACAGTTACAGAAGTTTAGGTAACTTACACAGAAACAATTTAAGAATTACTGGGTCACTTCAGATGTCTGAAAAAGTAGCATCTGAAAATTAAGGGTTATTTTAAAAGTTACTTAAACCAAATCACTCTGCAGAATCAGCTACACAGACTTCTTACAGAAATAGAAATCAAAAGCTAATTATTTTTGTGGAAAAAATTATGCTTTTCACAGAAAAGTTGTCTTTAATGTGGTGCTAGAATAAGTAATCCTGCCAGAGATAGGACTTTCTTCCTGGTTACTCAACACATTTAGAAGAAAAACATCTAATCAAAAGATGATGCCAAATAGACATACACACAGCAATGAGTGTTGTTCACAAGAACTAATTTTTCAGTTTTATAAAATTAATAGTATTGGCCTGAACAGTAACCACAGGTGGCATTTATAAAAGTTTCTCAAAAGTTCATTCTACAGTATTATGTATCACTGGGGAGCTGAGTCATCTGCATTGTTAGTCTGTTAAACTATAAGCCTGCTTTACTGTCAGCCTGATTTATCCTCCAATTTTTATATTTGTTGAATGTATTTTAAAACATAGTGCAATCCAAACATGCCTATTCTTTTAACTTGCATCCAAAATGGCTAGGTCTTAATGAGAACCTGAAGTTTGAAACTGAACAAGAGGTTAACATCAGATCAGAGTATAATATAGGAGAAACACCAATATCAGAGAGTGACATGCAGCAAGCAAGGTGGCTGTATGTGTAAGTAGGTGTTGCTAAGAATAACTGTTGCAAGAACTCCACTTGATAGGAAAGTTGTAATATGCTAAATAATCTAATAAAAATATAAAGAAATATTTGTTCATAACTGTTTCTATTGGAAGATATCTGATAATTAATACAAGGTCTAAAAATAATTGGTATTCCTCTTTTTATGCAGCCACTTGTTAACACAGTTCACTTGTCAAAGATTTTCCTACCTGGACTGCAGAAGGTTCCTTTGCATACTGAAATTTCAAAAAGGCAATCTATTTTAAATCACTCCCGTTGCACAGCAAACCAGGGTATAATTCAATCACCAGACATTATTCATATAAAGGTTCATATTCTTATTTTCACCAATTTTTTTTCAAACTATGAAGTAGTTATATACAGTGCTCTAAATGTATTGCTGTTAGTATATAACATAAAAAAAAATGTAATATCAACTTCAAGAGGTACTCAAAAATACAATTATTATGGTTTCTATGGAAGAGGAGTTTGATTTATGCAGTATTTCATATCATTTATAAACCACTGGTAGTTTAGCTGCATAATGCATTTTGTTCATGTCAAACTCTCTTTCTAAAAATTATCTCCATCTATTTAGATGAACCAGTGTGACAAGATTTCCACCTTCCAACAAGTATTACTTAATTTCTGGTTTTGTCATAGCACAGAAATGTCAACATGTGTCATACATCACCAGTGGCTCTGCACCAAATCTTGACTGCCTTTGAATCAACACAAAGAGGTTTTGGGGCTTCTAACTACACTTCCACAAAAAAGGAGATTCAATACTATTTTAATACACAGTACATTTCCCTATTATATGCTTGAAAGAAACTCCCTTTCTCTCTACTGGGCAGAGTGCACTGCTGTTCTTTTCCTCCCCAGCTTACCGTCCTCTACCATTCCCCTCCCCAGTCATCTTTGGCTTTGTGCACATTTCTACTCCACATTCAGGTGAATACATCTGCCTTCAAATAGCACCATTTCCTGTCTTCCCACTTCCATTTTATTCAGTAAATGGTGAGTAAATTTATTAAAAATCTCCAAATTCCACTTAATATACACATCTAGTGTTCCCTTCCTGCCCTCTTTGTCCTTTGATGGGCATTTGTAAGTCTGCTATATTTTAGAATAGCATGAGGCTGCATATGGATAATTTCCTCTAAAATAAAATTTCTTTTGCATATGCTATAGGTATTCATCTAATGGAGAGGACTAAAAGAATATGGTGATTTTTAAATTCAGCAAGCTTAGGAGTGTCTCTGTAACAGTTTTCTTCCATAAACTTATTCTTACAGGTAAGTTTGCAGAAATTAAGTGTCATCCTATTAAGATCTATTTCATGAAAAAAAAAAAAAAAAAAAAACAAACCAAAAAAACCCCAAAAACCTACGTAAGATTTTGAGACCATGAAGTTGAAGTATAAGCCACAAGATCAACAACAGAAATGTACATTTTATGTTAAGGACTTCTAAAAAAGCCATCATTAACACAAATGCTGTACCATTTACTTATCTGGTTTAAGCATCTTTAGAAGAGTCTACTGAGTTACAAAAGAAACTTTAAAAAATGCAAAAGTAAAGGTAATCTTACTTTTTCATCATCATCAGAAAAAGGGGCACCTCCAGGAGTCTTATTAATTGCTTGGGCAACACCAATAATCTCTCCATCACTGTTTCTTATGGGCATGCACAAAAGTGACTTTGTCTTGTATCCAGTCAGTTTGTCAATCTCGTCATTAAAGCGTCGATCCTTCAAGAGAAAATAAGGAAACATTAACATGCATGTTGTATATCTACATTTTCTTCAGGCAGCAAAGTATTTTTTTTTTTCAACGTTTTATACAGTATTTTCAGTAGTGTTATGTGGTTGCTTTGCTATTACCCCATTCTTCTTTAGCTGTTTTTCCTCAGTTAGGATACTAAGAAAAATAGTTTTCTCAAAGGATCACTACAAGGTTTACCATTACATAATTGTATTCACTAAAGTGCCACATTTATATTCTCAATTAGAAGAATGACCTGCCTAAAGCATCACTACCAAAGCAGCTACCAGAAGAACATGTTAAAAATTAAGACAAATTAAACGTATGAGGAAAATAAATACAAAAAGAGAAAAAAAAAATGTGATAAAAACTGCACAACACGCTTTGGGCCCTGACAAACCACAAGCTCCTTACACCCATGGCTCAACACAACAACTGTGCTGCACAATATCCTTGTCTCCAAATTGGAGACATAATTTAACAGATGGACCATGGTATGGATAAGGAATTGGCCGGATGGTCACATTCAAAGAGTTGTGGTCAACAGCTCAATGTCCAAGTGGAGATCAGTGATAAGTTGTATTCCTCAAGGTTGATTTTGAGACTGGCACTGCTTAACATCATTGTCAGCAACATGGGCAATGGGACTAAGAGTACCCTCAGCAGGTTTGCTGATGACACCAAGCTGTATGGTGCAGTTGGCACGCTGGAGGGAAGGGATGCCATCCAGAGGGACCTTGACATGCTTGAAAGGTGGGCCAATGCCACCCTCATGGAATTTAACAAGGCCAAGTGCAAGGTCCTACACCCGGGTGGGGGCAAACTAAAGCACAAATAAAGGCTGAGAAAAGAATGGTTTGAGAGCAGCCTCAAGAAGACATACTTAGGGGTGTAGGTTGATGAGAAGCAAAACATGACCTGGCACTGTGTGCTCACAGCCTAGAAAGCCAATAGCATCTGGGGCTGCATCAAAAGATGTGTGACCAGCAGATCAAGGGAGAGGATTCTCCCCCTCTACTCCATTCTTGTGAGATCCCACCTGGAATACTAGCATCCAGCTCTGGGGTCCCTCAGTATAAGACATACACCTATTGGAGCAAGTCTATAGGAGGACCAGGGGGATCAAAGGGCTGGAAGAACTCTCCTATGAAAACAGCCTGAGAGAGCCAGTGTTTTTCAGCCTGGAGAAGAGCTCCAGAAGACCTTCTAACAGCCTTCCAGTACCTAAAGGGGGCCTACAATAAATCCAGAGAGGGACTTTACAAAGGTATCTGGTGATAATAAAAATGGGGGATGGCTTTAAGATGAAAGAGGATAGATTTAGATTAGATATTAGGAAGAAATTCTTCACTATTATGTTGGTGAGGCACTCAGGTTGCCTAGAGAAGTTGTAGATGCGTCAGGATGCTCTGGAAGTGTTCAAGGCCAGGCTGGATGGGGCTTTGAGCAATCTGGTCTAGTGGAATGTGTCATTGACCATGGCAGGGGGTTGAAATTAGAT